>JAPYYX010002950.1:0-13111 GCA_030522605.1 Cremastinae sp. B BG-2022a
ATAAATTTACAAACATTTTTTTTTCATCATCGTGAACGATATTTTCACGGCAGCTAAAGAAAAAAAAATTAGTTTTTTTTTTTGGCCCACCCTAATATACATATATGCATCGTATAGATTGTATTTACCACGAATACCTTGCTCTGGTGTCTCTTTGGTAAAAATATTAGAAACAGCGATAGATCCCTTACATGCGTTTAGACCAAAGCCTCATTAATATTCTGCCGAATGAGCTAGGGAGTTGATGAATAATTCATCATTCGAAGAGGCACATCGATTTACGAGCGTACCTTACATGTGCACAAATAACGATCGATGCAGGAAACGAAACTAGTTTTTTCGTTCGGCTAAAATTCCGGTACTTACCTTCTGCTCGTAAACTGCGTATCTGTGTCTCCAGGGGTCGGAAAGCGTTGAGTGGCAAATTCTCTAGGTAATTACGACTCAGGTCGAGAATGCGAAGTTTTTTGAGGGGCTTGAAGGCGTCGGGTGATATAAACGATATCCGATTTCCATAGAGATGAAGCTCCACAAGATTTTCGAGGTGCTGAAAAGTGTTTTTGCCGATGTTGGTTATCTGATTGTAGGACAGGTCGAGTACCTGCAATCCCTTGAGGTCAGATGGGAAATCCTCCAATTCCTTGAGCTTGTTGCGCGTTATGTTCAATAGTCGGAGGTTCTCAAGATTCTTGAGCCTCTCCTGGGGCAAGAGCTCCAGCTGGTTCATTGATAAGTCGAGGGTCAAGAGCTTTGGCAGTTTCTTAAATGCGCTTGGTGATACCCTCGATATGATGTTGTTCCCTATGAAGAGATGCATCAAGGATGGAAACGCTTCGAAGTCTTGAGTAGTGATGATCGTAAGGTTCGTTCCGCATATGTGGATTTCCTGGAGTTCCGGATATTTAGCTTCGGCACTGAACTCGTGGATCCTTGTTAATGGATTCGACGTTACATTGAGCCATCCGAGGCTTGGAATATTTTGCGCGGACAACGCTACACCAGGTATCTGACGAAACTTGTTACCCGCAAGCTCAACCTTCCGGAGCTGGTTCGCATGGACGAAGAAGTTGGCTGGCAACGCGGTCAGATGATTGTGGCTCAGATCGACAGAGAGCAGTCTCGAGAAGTTTGAAGCTGCGAAACCAGATAACGACATTATGGAGTTACCGTGAAGGTCCAGCTCGCGGAGATTGGTCAATCCACTTAGTCTTGAGATGTCCACGTAAGGTATGAAATTGTTCGCCAACGAGAGAAACTCGATAGTTGTGGCATTGATGAAAACCTCGTAGGGAACTTCCTGGAATTTGTTTCCATCAAGTTTCACCTCTCTAAGCGAGTCAAGACCAAGAAATAGAGAACCCGGCATTGCTCTCAAATGGTTGTTGCTCAACAGAAGTTTCACGAGGTTCTTGTTCTTCGAAAAAATATCAGGCGGCATGTAATGCAATTGATTCGACTCCATCGTGAGGTGTTGCAGTGATGGAAGACCGTCTAATGATTCTCCGCTAATTTGGCTAAAGTTGTTGTGTGATATACGAAGAACCCGAAGCCCGGGTATATCGAGACGATCGAGTGCTGGCGCAGTTAGTCGATTATTTTCCAAATTAAGTTCGTACAGATTATTCAAGCCTCTAAAGGCACCGCGTTCAATAACGCTAACCGTACAATTGCGAAGATTGAGTGTTCTGATCGGCAATCCCTCTTGAAAAATCGCATCGTGCAGCGTGCTCAAGTGATTATTAGCAAGATCGAGAACGCGAAGTTTCTTCAGGGCGGTTAGGGCGTAAGGATCGAGACGATGGAGTCCATTGTCCTGAAGATAAAGCTCTTCAAGCTCGTGAAGCTCGGAGAAAGTTCTAACGGTAACGTGGCTGAGTCGATTCATACTGAGCTCTAGAAACTTGAGAGCCTGCATAGGCTGAAACGCTGTATCCTCTATCCTTGATATGGAATTATTCGTGAGATAGAGCCTTTCGACGAGAAGCAAATCACGAAAAAGGGGCGCCTGCAAGCGCGTCAGACGATTATGACCGAGCCACATAATCCTAACGGAAGATTGTCCGCGAAGTGAATCGTTGTGCAACACTCCAAGACCGTTGTTATCCAGCTGAATAGAAACTAAGGAGCTGCCGCCAATACCGTTCGGTCCAACGTCGTTTGACACTTGAAAGACATCTCCGAGAACCGCCAAAAGATTGCCTTGTAGATTAACGTGCTGGAGGCTATGAAGGGACCTCAGAGCTCCTGTCTCCATGTCGGTAATAGCGTTATTCTGCAAATGGAGTTCGAGTAACGAGGGTAAAGGGGTGAACACGCCTCGTCTAACTTCCGTTATTTGATTGTCCTGCAATCGAAGCTCTCTCAGCTGTTTAGCTTTGGCAAACGTGCCGACCTCTAGTTCTCGAATGTTATTCCCGTCTAGGGACAAAGTCGAGAGATTCTCGCAGTGTTCCAGAAAATCTCGGGGCACTCGCTCGATGTAATTGCCACTTAAATGTAGTTGACCGAGCTGTCCAAGACTCGCGAGTCCTCTCGAGTCAATTTTCCGAATAGCATTCTGCTGGAGGTACACAACGGAGAGACTCGAACTACCGACGAACGCCTCTGCTGGTATTTCCAGGATATTGTTCTCAGCGAGAAAAAGCTCTTTGAGCTCCGGTAGCTTCGAAAATACGCCTCTTATGTAGTGTATGTGATTGTGACTGAGATCGATCGATCTGAGCTTTTGATTGGCACGAAACGTTGCAATGTCGAGAAACACAATTTTGTTGTGACTCAGATCAATTGATTCGAGATCAATGAGCGATATGAATGCGTCCTTGTCCACGGTCTCGATCGCGTTGTAATAGAGTGTCAGAGTCCTTAACGCGGGACAGCAGCGAAAACAATTTAAAGGTATTATGATGAAATTGTTACTGCTGAGATCGAAAAAGTTTAAAGCGTCGAGCCGCGAGTAACCGTCCCCGGGTAACTCCGATATCTCATTCCAGGCTAGTCTCAGGGATGTCAAATGTTCCAAACGACGAAGCGCCGTCATCGGGAACATTCTGATTTTATTTTCAGCAAGATCCAAGTCCGTCAATGTATTTTCCAGTCCAATGAACGCATGTTCCGATATCCTCGTGATCTGATTTGCCTTCAGGTTTAAATTAATCAGTGACAGCCCGAAGAAACTGTAACTGGGAAGGTCGGGAATGTGATTGCCCTCGAGATTGAGCGCGGCCAGACGATTTAGATGCTCGAGTGCCTTATGTGGAACGTGCGTCAGATGTCCGGATACGAGTGCCAGTGATTCCAAACTCAGCCTTAGTCTCTTGAACGCGTCCTCGCTCACCTCTCGTATCCCCGAGTGCGATATTTGAAGATGACGTATACGCGTTCCAGCCGGAAAGACGCTCGTTCTGAGCTCCTCGACTCGACGATCCAGCTCGTAAACGCTCAACGAGTGCACCATAGCCTCTGCAAATAAACCACACAAACAAGAACCATCAGTTGTGAAAAAAATTCCATCCCTCGTTACTTTGCATCAAGAACCAATCGTGATGACCTATTCCATTAGGCGCGAAATCCCATTTCTCAAAGCCTTTTTAATTCTATTTTCAAAAAATTCAGAACCCTCGTCGCATTCGTAATAACCGAGATTTATCATTTCAGCCGCTTCAATAATTTCTCTTCATTCATAAAAGTGTTTTCCGATAATCGAGAAAAATTCTAGAATGAATCGCCACCGTCATATTTTTATCTCCGCTCTTCGCGATCTTCATTAAAAAAAAGACAAAAATGTCAAGGAACGGATGAGTAAAGAGCTAGCGCCGGAGCGGGAGGAGGAATAACCCGAAAATAAAAATTTTCTTTAAAGTAGATTCGCGAAGGGGAGTGAGAGTCGGGGAAGTGAGAAACGGCGACTTAATTCCGACGGAGTCGCGAAGGTTTTAAATTGAAATGCGGCAGGCAGCGAGATTGAATAAATCGCCCACGGGTAGAGAGTAGGTCGCGTGACGTCACGAGGCATATCCTATTCGGGTCACTTCTTATTTTTACTCGGTTCATACGAACGTCCTTGCTGGAGACTTACATAGCGCGAGACTGACGTGTTATATAATGTAACCTGCCTAGTGCATTTTATACGTACACTTCGGACCCCTTCCTTTATTTCTTTACCGTCATCCGTACTTGGTGGTTCACGCTTTGGGGTTGCAAACCCTCTTAAGCCTTAATGTATATCTTTCGTACATAGACACGCGGACATTGTGATATATACGTTACATTACATGTACAGAGAGAATACATGGAGAATAACTAAGAAGGAGAGGGTAAGAGAGAAGGAGAGAGAGAGAGACTGTAGTGCTTTGAGGCTTTACTGGCCAAACGCTGGTAGTAACGACCTCAGTAAAACGGATCAATATAAGGTTTATATCGCGTCGGTTTTACGATACAACTCACCTTAAGCTCGGCCAAGTATACTTCAAGGATAAAGTTTAGTAATAATAAAAATTAATAATAAAAAGAGGAAAATGGTTGATATATCACCTTCGGAACCGGCAACGTTGAGTACCCCGTTGAGGGCGATCTTGAGGGATTCTTCGGTCGCTCCGGCGCACTCGAGGAACAAACCGTTCTCGAAATTATAACAAGGGCATCCTGGTATCGTCTCAGACTGCGGGCACTCGACATTCTTCGCCTCGTTGCTCGCGACCCAGGCTGCCAGGACCATGGAGTATATTATACGGAAACTACTCGTTCTACGTCGATGATGGTGATGATAATAATGATAGTAGTGATAGCGACGACGATTCTGATGATGATGGTGATGGTGCCGGAATTGATTGTGACGCCGCGACGACGACGAGTCCCGCAGACGCTCCGAAGTCCGCGGACATCTCGCTCGCTCCCATTTCCCCTTGCTGGAGAGCGGGTCTCGCCACTTCCGCTTCGTTCGTGGCCACGATGTCCACATTATCGTATCTTATCCGATCTCGTTACTTTCTTAAGCATTCTCACCGACCCACGATTCACTGATGACGATCTGAACAAAAAAATTAAGTTGCTCCTGTTACGTCGTTGTTCAAAGTAGAGCGATGTTTTATTATCTCGAAGCTACGAACTATTTTAAGAATACATAAATTACCAAAATTTGTCGAATGTTACAATTTTTACCTTTAGTTCCTTTTTTTTTCATTTTAAATAATACGGAATAATTATCAATATTTTACGTCGAAAATCTATCCAATCTTCCTACTCTGGGAAAACATTAAACTGACACCTTTACATTTTAACTAACCCATATTTTGCATAAAAAGAAACGCGTTAAAAATGTTTTTATTCATAAAGGAGAAAAAATATATGCTGTTCGAGAGCAAATAAAAATGAATCACACAGTTCACTCTCGCTGAAGATAATCTTTTTACTTTTGCGGAATAAACTTTGCAGAGAGAGAGAGAGATACAGGAAGATATACGATAAGAGGAAAAAGCTCGAATGCATTCTCAGAAGCTATAAAATATGAATATTTTATACTCCACGATGCTAGTATGTATCGTTGAAAAATTCGTCCAAGATCAGCCGTGGATAGCGAACGAGATTGTACTTTACGGATTTCAGTCGCGTTAAACACGCGTGCATATGCGCCTGTATGACGTGAAAATGCACTACAGTGCAATGCACTTTCGAGTCCGCGTCTACATAAGCTGCTATTCTCGTAATATATCTCGCATTAGCTCTCCCTAGTTTCGTGTGGAAAAGAAACGAGCGTAAGCTCACGGTCTTCTACCGAGGCAAGGCGATAATTCAAGTCCGGGGAAGCTTTAATCTCGACGATGCACAGTATGGACGGGAGCGTGAAATTTCTCGTTTCTCGCTGCTCATACTTTTTCTTTTCCCATGCGGATAAAAAGAGGAGACAAAAAGTACAAAAATCGTTCAATAGACGCGAAAATGCGATAACTCTGAGAATTTTTCTCCACGCCTTCTATAAATATTATCATGGAAATAAGTTGGCGGTAAGCAACGGGCTTGTTTTTTCTATTGACGAACGAGACGGAGCGAACGATAAAATTGAAATTGGATATGAGATTTCTTAATATATTCTCTGAAAGAAGTTTCTTTACGGTTTTTTCATGGAATACATTATGCAGAACATTCACAAATAATATTAATCTTTATTTTTTTAACTATTTAAAAAAAACTTGAACTTCACTTCTCTCTGAGTTGATACGCTCGGGAGAAATTAGTGCTCATACCAAATATTTCCTTAGCCAACATTTTTTCGTAATTACATCCTCGTTGAATGGTAAACATATTGCTCGTTATTTTAACAGCGCACACTGGCGTCAGCGAAGTTCCAATTTTGCGAGCTCCGAGTCGTGTACGCCGGTTTGAAAGTGTATGAGAAACAGCCTGGGATATATTTTTCTAAGAGCAGTTGGAAAGTGGTGGAGCGACCTCGAATGATGAAACGTTTATCTTAAAGGTTGTATCTCCAAAGTGTAATTCCTGAGGATAGATGAGTTCGGAGCGTCTTGTACAGGTAAGTTATTTTTGCCACTGTGATAAGAGAGGATCGCTTGCACTTTAGCGCAATCCTCTTTCACTCACGATAAATTAAACCGAAATGTTCTTTTCGATTTTCCGAAATTTCCAATCCAAATATGCCTGAAAACATTTGCGCTCATTTTATTCTCAAGTACTTTCGCATTGGAGAAGTTTAACAAAAGCTTTTTTGTTGATAGAATAACAAAAAATATTCCATCGATTTTAACAGTGCAAAAATATTGAATTAGATTTTCTGATTTATTGTTGTACAATATTTAATGTACCGATAAATTTTTGTTACGTGTATTTTGCTTATTTTTTTCTGCACTATAATAAATGCATACCTCTGTCTCGTTTAAGAAAATTTGTTTTTCGATTACAAAGATCTCCACTTTTGAAGAGAGCGAATGAAATGTTTGAGCATCATTTTTTTACTTTTTGTTTGTAAATTTTCCAAGTGGAAAGGTCTTCACGTCTTATCTGTATTTTTTCAAATGCTTTTCGTAGCTGAATTGCACCATGGTAACTGAAATGTGGGAAAAGAACATCAACCACGACTAGTTGCAATTGCGGAAGGATAAAAGCGAGCGAGCCCAGAGAAAGGATATTCTCTCTTTTTTTGTTGCTGTTACGGATAATCGGAGCTCAAGCTTTTTCGATGAAATCATAGCGAGTAGCCGCCGGTACTTAACTGGCTCAACGCCTCGTTGGCGGTTAGACATTTCCGCGTCATTAGAGCCGCAGCGCAATTGAATTTTCGTCTCGACGTTTTCTCTCCTCTTTCACTCTGCATTAAAATATTCTCGTTTATAAAGATTTCTGAATGGAGCGGATGAGAACACGAGTGAGAAGTCGAAATGGGAAAAGTACATGATGGTGAATTAAAACGTGTGGATTAAAGCAGAGAGGGAGAGTAAGAGGGAAGTTTCTGTTTTCTACTCCATTTTCTCTATAACGATACAGTGAATTTCGATTAACCCGCGAGACTTTTGCTTTTTCGCTAACCAACTAATTCGTGTGGTTTTTCCCGAAAGTTCTCGTAGACTTTCAATTTCTAGCTATATGCTCTTCGCAGCGTAATCACACAGAATTGCCTTTTTTTGTTTTATATATTTATATATTTTTTATGTTTCATTTGCATTCTCATTACAATATCCGAGTACACTCTGTAGGCTTCATTTTTTTTCTAAATTTTTTTCCGCGACCGAGAATGTCATTTTTCTCCGAATTTTCGCAGTAAATAGGCAGAAAACCTGTCCTTCAAAATTACGTTCGCGAATTCTCACCTGATCGGTACGTGCTAACTTTTTTGTGTTCGGAAAAAAATTTCACCCGTCGATTATAGTGATAATTTAATAAATTGATAAAAAATATGTATAAGAATGTAATTGATCAATAAGTGAAACAAAATTAAATTAAAAATTTATAAGTGAATTAGAAAGTGCAAGTGAATTGATGTTATCGTATTTTTGTACTAAAAATAATGAAAATTTTCTTGATTACATAAAGAAAGAAACAAAAAAAATTATAATTTAAACAATGAGTGTGGGAATTAAAAAGTCTGTCAGCAGGTAGAGAACGTTATCGAGCTTCCCTTTTGCCAGTTCAGCACTTACATGTATGTATACGACGACAGAGTACACAAAGCATCGAGGGAGATCGAGAATTCGAACCTTACGGGAGCTCTCAAGCCGCAGTACAACGTTCAAACTCGTACACTTGCTTATCTGCTTGCTCACCTGCCAGTTGTTCACCTATTTGAATAAGGTAATGACGATGGTAATGAGAATGCAAATGGCTGTACGCTAGAGTGAACTTCGCACACCCGCCACCACGTGACATCGAATAAGAGTAAAGAGTTCGATATAAACCTGACTTGTATTTCTTCTATTTTCTTCATTTCGTTTCTTTCTCGCGATATTTTTTCCCATTTCCTTCTTGCCAATGCGACGAAGGGGTCTTCACTTGGTTTTTGCTTCGTTCTTCGTTCAAAAGAATCGAAAACCCTCGAGAAATCGACGCTCAGCGTTTCCGTCACCTCTCTGACCCAGATGTCATTAAATATTTATATTTTCAGAAATTTCATGCTCTTCATGGAAATTGTACAAATATTTTTGTACAAGCTCAGTAAAAATCTGGGTTTGGCCAAAAGAGATAAAAATACGAGGAGTCAAAGAGCATTGACGATTAAAAGTGAGGATTGCATTTTTAAATCATCACTTTGATTAAAATTTTTTTTCAGCGACGTTAATTTCAGTCGCGGACCGAATCTACTCTGCAATGAAAGAGTTCCCGAGCAGTTTCGAGGTCACTTTTCTTATTAACTTTGGTGAACTGTACTGCACTTAAGAGAATAAGCTTTTCCAGTATACGCCATTATGCCAGACAACGCAGTCACGGAAAATTACGTAAACTTCAAATGATCCTTTTCTGCTTTACTATTTCGAAGAACAATCGCTTCGGTGTACTTTTGAACTTGGTGGAAATGGGACAATAGTGAATTTTGGCAAATTTTTATAGTTATTTTTATGTATGTACATTGTAAAAAAAAAGTAATGAATCGAGTAACATCATGAAGACATTTTTGAAGTTTTTGACAGTTCTTTGGTAACATTCAGCTTTGAAGTTCTACTGGAAATTCGATACACATTCATTTTTCTTCATCACAACGAATCCTGCGAATGTCATGCACTTTCATTCCGGGTCCAATTGGAATTTATCCGACAACGCATGTACAGGCTTCCAGTTGTGATAAATTTTTCAATCACGACGAAACAGTACATCCAGTTTGCTCATTTGTGTACTACATTGCATTTTTTATGAATTTATTATTCGATTGTGTTGAAAATAGCAATTTTGTGTTCATCATTACAAGAACCCATAACGCTGAACCTTTAAAAAATAAATTGTGTCAAAAGGTAATATCATTAATTAAGTTTCTTGTTCTTGTCCCGAATACTTTTCAGCACATTTTTGCGAAATAAATATTTCGTACCATATTTTTCCGTGGCAGCAGAAATTTCTTTTTAATTTAGAAAAAAGTCAAAATGCATAACGAAAGAAAAAAAAAATTCCACGTCCTCGTAATACGATTATAAAAATATACAGAAATGAGAATGCAAATTGCATGCTGTTGAAATGACGACGGGATAAAGTTCGCGAAGATTGGAACTGCGTATACAACGAATTTGGCCTGTGTAATCTACTAAAAGTCGAGGTCCGAGGTATATACGGTCTGTATACATATATGTACGGGTAATGTATACATATATACACACACATACTAACGCAAACCATACAGAGATAGCTCTTTTCTCATCTTCAAGAGGAAGAAGCGAAAACTTTCTCCAAATCGGATCGTGAAAGTCTTATTTTCCGGGTCCTCAGGTGGTCGACCTTATTTCTCAGGTGTACGCCTGTAATGTACATACGTACATACATACGTATATAATGTGCACATGCGCATGCAACGATAAAAATAAAAGAGACAAGGATTTCATTCAGAATATACGTATATGTACGGAAGACACATAATAAGTCGACTACCGTCATATACAGCAACATCCTTCAACGAGCCCTCGAACTTTGTAATCTCGTGAAGAGGCCAGACCACTTTATGAAGCTCGAGATCGCTATATACCAGTCTGAAACTTTTTCCACCGATTTTTGCAGTAATATCGTATACGCACACGTATAAAAAGCCGCAACGGACGAGCAGACCGATGTGTACACAAATGCCTAAATACAAAGGGGGGAAAAAAACATTTTTTTAAAGAAGAAAAAAATAAAATGGGGTCTGAATGAGGAAACGGTAGGTCTTGTATGAAATAAATAGGGAAGTGTATTTTTTTTCGAGATTGCAACTGTTGGGAGATTTTCTGTCTGGAAAAGATTGGGAGCGTGAAGGAAAAGCGGAAGGTCGCGGGCGGAGGCGTGATATTGGCCAGGAACGGCATCAACATCAGATATCACCGGCTTTGAAATAGGGTGTAGTGAAAAGCTGCTGAAAAGGGAGCTTGAATTCTCAGCAGCAGGGTAAGGAATGTGTATACGTGTGTAGTCGAGTATTTTCTTTTCAACGGCGCCCGTTCCAACCGGCCGACGAACGAGATACCTGACGGAAAAAAAGGGAAGCCGAGGTGTGGCCTCGCAAGAGTCTTCGCACACACGACGGTGCGGGGATCATTTAACGTTGGACTTACAACGTCGTTCAAGTTAAGGCTCTGGTGATGGCAAGTGTAAAAATAAAAGTAAAATAACGTTATGGGAGTATAGGTAATGGACCGACAGTAATAAAATAATAAAAAAACGGAATCACAATAAAAACATGGAATATATAACACGAGAGTAATACCAAAGTTATTCGAAAAATAAAAAAATAAGATGATCTTGGAGTTAAATATATTTTTTCATTATTTCAGGAGTCGAAAAATATTATTGGTGTAAGAACTTGCCATTTTTATCGATTCGTAAGATTGTTATCTTACAAAATAATCAAACCAAAATGATTTTGAAGTTATTTTGTTTCAATGATTATTTTAGCAGTCGAAAAATGAGGAGTTTGAGCAAAATTTATTCTGTTCATCAGCGATAAGAAGTTTCATTTAGGCAAAATAAACATTTTTTCGGTTCCGTGCAAGGGTAGTCTGTTGCACTTTCTTCCTTTTCGTGTTTCCAAGCATGCGTGGCCGCAGGACTTCTAAGGTCTTGGTGAAAAAAGTGAGAGCTTAATCATGAGACCACTTTATTACACGGTGTATATATAGAAGTCGGAGATCATTTTGAATGAACCTTCCGGCCGTTGATGAATGCGAGAAGGAGATCCGATATAAAAAGTAGTGGGCGAGGTTCACGGAACCGAGGGGCGTGGAGGAGGTTAATGCGCCGGGCAGCGTCGAATCTTGAGTGCGATGCGACGATAAAAGAGATTAGAAAGATGGGGAAAAAACCGAAAAAATCTGTGGCTCAAAGTTGAAAAAGATTTTGCCTTAAAAAAGCTTTAGTAGTATTTTCAAGTTTTTATCCGTTGGCTTGAGCATCAGGAGTGATTTAAAAAGAAAATCCTGACGTTCTCCTTCAAGGAATTATCTGATTTTTTCCATTAGTTTGAGAGCTTTCGAATGAATTTTTCATTACATTTTTTCTCAATTTTTTAGAGAAAATATAAAAAATCGCTATCCACCGATCGATTATTCACGATTACATTTTCTGACCCCTACAAAACCGAATTCCGCAATGTTTCATATTAAACGAAGCTTTTCACGAATATTCTGTTCCTGGAGCTCTTTTCATTAATTTACGAAGAAAAGAAGAATATTTTTAATGAAACAACAACAAGGATCGTTCTCCCAAGAGGATTCCACGTTGACATTATTCTCGGCGTTTATTTTTCAGGGAACTTTCAAGTTTCTTGCTTTAATTAGCAACTTCAATCGTAAAATGTGATGTGATAATTGCTGAACTTCGAGAGACTCCCGCGAGAAGGTGAAAAAGCTCTTTATTACTAATAATATCGCAGTAATCCCATCGTATATTTATTTTCATCGTTTTTTGTTCTCTGTCATTCGAGACAAGTCTTATCCTTCCGAACTTTCACCCGACACTTTGTTAATGTTTCACTTCCGTTTATCTACGTGTACACGGATTGTTATGATACTAGGAAACGAATTGCTGGAGAAAGTCACTGTCTTTGTTTCGAATAATTCTGTTCAAATACGAATAAAGGAATTAATACCCAGCCCTGTAATTATTTTCTTGAGTTCCTCATGAATAAATCTATCTCTGTCCCTCGTTTTTCTTTTCTCTGTTTTCTGCTTCATCACATTTAATTGTTACCGTCATACTTCGACTCTGCTCTCGTTTCAACGATTCTCTTCATCTCCTCCGTTTATGTCCATGCAGTTGCGCTTCTGCAAAGGAATTCATCAAACGTTTCATGTACAGAGCCCGTGCGATTGCGTCGGGATTCGTGACGCTTTGTTCGATTCACGAAAGCGTTACTGCGAATGCGATTAATAATGCAACGAAATGTAAAAGGCTACTCAAAACGTTTTGTACTCTACTGGAATATGTAATTTAACTTTCGCATTTTGAACACTCGAAACTTGATTCATTTTACTTCAATGAATCTGCCAAAAATAAATCTTCAGAAATTGTAAATAGTGTACTGTTTCATAAAAACAAATTTATTCAATAAATTCAAAAGCAAAAATAATATAGAAACGCGTCAGAGGAAAATTGTTTTGAATTTCGAGCATATATCAAAGTGCAAAATAATTCACATTTAGTGCTGAATTCAATTGAAAATAATGAGACCGGTAAAAACATTTTTTAACAATTTTCAAATTCAATATGGTAGTTAAAGTTTTTCATATAAATTTACTCACAATTTGCTCAAATTGCAGCGACATTGTATGGTTTAAAAAAATTCACAACCTTAATGTGTCGACAACTGTAATATACTACCTCGTCTAATTCAACCCATTAAGGGGACACGGTGGTCTAGACTTTTCAAAAAATCGATTTTTTTTTATTCGATATTTCGAAAGTATAGTATCTCAAGAATATACTGTGAAATTTT
>JAPYYX010002951.1:0-13109 GCA_030522605.1 Cremastinae sp. B BG-2022a
TCTAAATCGTGTACGATTAAATTTTTTTAACGTGGGGTTATAAGTTGCCCCCAGTGGCCGCTATGTGGCCTGGGTGAAGTGTGGCCGCTAAGGGTTAAATAAATTTAAATTGAAAATTTCTAAAGATTTTATATACATATAACGAATTGAAAAGTATGATATACCTTTAAGACAGCGTTAACTCCTGTGATGCAGAGACTCATGGATTTGATGATCAAAGTCAATTCCGAAAAATTATAATACATGGTGACGACACTGGCCATCAACAGTACGAAGTCCGTAGTCCCAATGAACATGATAACATAACCATAGTGACTGAAAGGCGCAGTACCTGGCCAGAGGCCGGCTATTGTAAGCATGGTTCTAATACTGCGTGCGTACTTCTCATACTTCGGATCGGGATCGGCCATTTTGTCACGGAAAAAAAAAATAAATCACGCAAACGCCAAGACTACGCTTCGGTGAGAAATGGCACGAGAATATCGGAGAAAGAAAATTCTTTGATAACATAATGGAAGAACTTTGAAAAAATTGGCCTTACTTTCGAAAGTGCGTCTTCTGAATTATTCATAGCCAACTTCGGGTAAGACAAAATGGCGCAAATGTTCGCCATTTTATTTATATTCACGCATTCAAGAAAAAGAACTCTAACGACTTAAGTTTCTCGAACAATTTGCACGCAAAACTTGGACATTACACCCACATGCGTCAGAATATTCTTTTCGAATCGTCCCAGCACAAAAAATAAAAATAATTGGACCATCATATTTCCGCAATTCGAAATTTATTCTACCATTTTGGAAACTCGTACGCATGCATGAAACTTGAAAATAAATCAATTTCGAAGAAAAAGTTTTCTTTGATGTGCGTCATATCAAGCTGAAAAAATTATGCGCGATCATTCTCGATATGGATTCCATTTTATTCGAGAATATTTATGGATAGACATTTTGATGAAGCTCTGAAAGTTGCTCGTGTGATGTCGAGGCGAACGGAATCATTCACGATTCGTGATGCAGTGGAAAAAATGTATTTCTTATTAGTTTTATTTATTTTTATAATATCAAAAATGGTTACGTGTAGTGTGAAGAATAAGATTTCATTTATTTCGTACTAAAAAAATTATTCGTACATTATTTTCCTTTCATTACCTTGGACGGACACTGAATCGTAAAATCTTTCAAATATTTTTTTTCAAGTTTCATGAGCTTCCTCCAACGTGCGTAACATCAAGTAGTACGAGATTGCAGTATTGCAAACCTTTCAAAAATATTTAATTTATTAATTCAAAATTTTAATGAATAAATCTAAACTGTGTGAAATTGCAAAAATTCACAAATATTCGAGGTGAGTTAAATTTTTTAGTGGAAAACTCACCGCAACAAACATTTCGACCGATATCGTCGAAACTGAGCAGGCTTTCAGGACAAATGGCTTGCTGTACATTATCATAATGAGGATGTTGCTCATGAGGCATTTCTCACCAGAGCCAGGCCAATCACTCGCATATACTGCCTCCCGGAACATGTCATTCTGTTGGTAAGAATTTTTCTATTTGTCATGAATCAGAAAAAAATTAGCATCAATGTCCCATTTTTACCTCCGTTGTCAAACAAGTTCCAAACCATCCGTAGAGTAATATTTGCATCGTTTTTAAGAGTATATACAGAGCCACGTGAATAATTTTTTTCGCTGGCATCTGTGTAAGAAAAAAGTCGCAATTTTATAATTTTTATATTTTTTTGCATTCATTTTTATGATTATTTTTTTCAATTCCATTGGATCTGATCGGAGATAATTTATTTTAAATTGATCGATATATCGAAGATCAAAATCCAAAATCTTAAAATCAATTTTTTGAAGTTTATTTTAATTTTTAGAGCTTTAGAAAAATGAAAATTTAAATAAACTCACATGAGCAGCTTGATAAAGAAGAGAGCAGAGTACGATCGCGCTTGTGATAGACAGCCAAAGTACGATCGGCCCGTAAATTAGTTCGAGATTACCTTGGCAGCGAGCTAGAATTTTGTGTCTATTGACACAGTCACTGATGACTTTCCTATAATTTTGCTTCGAGCTTAATTTTCTCATACGATAAGAGAGAGTGCGAAGCTGCCCGATTATTTGAAAAATGTAATAGCCGAATAGAGAGTCGACACCGGATGTGAGCGAAGTCAGACAAATGTCGGCATAAACTTCGAACGCATAATGCATCGAGAATGTCCAATTGCTTGCATCAAATTTCCACGGATAAGAGGATGGTAAAGGAAGAAAATATTTGAGAATCTCGACTCCTTTGGCTAACTGAATAATTATCAGAACTATCGGTTTGAAGCAGTAAATCGTCGTCACTGAGAACACGACCATCGAAAGGACAAACGAGGGCCGATAAAATGAAAAAAGATGCGACAGAAGAATAGGACGCAATTCATTATCTTCAAAATCCTCGACGAACATTAACGCTAGACTGTTGTGCAAATCGGCCAATCGTTCACGATAACATACGAAGCAAACGATCTGTTCGAGTAAAAATCAAATTTATTGTAAAATTACGTTTTTTGAGGGTCGTGTGGATTTTTAAACTGAATTTTCACGATTTTTCGAATGAATATTTTATTTAAAAAATTTCAAAATTATAATCTTGAAAGCAAAATATTATACGTTAAAAATTTTAATTTCGTGACGATTTTTTTATTTATAACAAGCTGAATATATTTTTACCGAAATTTTATTTTTAGGATATTTTTGGTCGCAAATTTATTCTTAATTATTTATTTTAAAAAATTAATCTCAATTACTTTTTGAACTGCTGTGAGAAAACTCAGAGTTACATCGAAACCCTTCAAAACGAGACCCAGACTCTCCTTGTGATCATAGCAAAAATTGAGTACAGCGGCGATCATCATGAATAAGCAAACGATGTTAGCGTATGGAATCAAACGATAAGCAAAGCTCGCTTCAGGGACTGGCCACAATCCAGAAAAAAGTAACATTCGTCTGAGTGCTTCGGTGTAGAAACGATATTTAATGGATCGATTGGACATCTTTAAATTTGGTATAAAAAAAAATTATCTTGCAACAAAAAAATTTAAAAAATATTTTTAACAAAAAAGAACAAATTTTTCATTCGAGAATCCGAAAAGATTCTTGTTCAAAATATTCAAAGAACTGGCACGACAAGAAAAAATGAACCGAGACGATCGTGGAATAAAATATTCGCAGTCAAGTTTCTGAGCGTTGATAACGAAATGAAAAATTAATGCGAGTAAAACTGCAATCAATTCTCGAGTCACGTAAATAAAACAATAAAAAATGTCTCATAATTTGTACTCAAAAGTTATGTTCCGTTTTATATCGCAATTTCTTCACGAAAAAATTTTGGGACAGAAAATTCTCAATGCATTTTTAAGGATCAGAACCGCGAACCGAGTTGAAGATTTTTCATCAGTTTTCAATTATTAACGATAAAAAAACGAGAATGAATTCCGCACCGATAGTAAAAAATTACCACAAAAATCCGCGAAGAATCCACAAACTAAATCCGCACGATCACGCGAGTAAATTCGGAAGAGCGATTGATCGTTGGACATTTGATTCGCGTGACGACTTCGTTCAAACTGTCTGACTGCGAATAAAAGGAATCGGCCATTGACATCTAGCGATCGGTAAAAATAAACTCAAACTTTTACATACAAAGTACTCATTTTTGTGTATTCGAATAGACTCGTTGCAGAAGTTGTAGCAAAAATTACAGTAATTGAGAAAAAGCAGCGGATCAGTCGATCTCGATTTGTTAACTCGATAAACGTAAATGGCTTTCGGAAAAGTTTTACGCTTGTTTATAGATAATACTTAAAAAAATTATTGAAGGTTCTACCTATGAGGAATCGATGGAAAATAATAAATAGAAAACAGGAAGCTCATTTACATTGAGAGGACATTTTTAAATTGAACAATCATGTCTTCTTACTGAAATGACTTTTCCCTCTCTCTCTCTCTCTCTCTCTCTCTCTCTCGCTCGCCCCATCTATTTATTTCCCCTCATCGGTTTTCATGCCATGAAAATAAAACTTTTTTTTTTTCAAAATTGTCGATGATGTGGAAAAAGTTGTGCAACTGTAAATATATAATAATGGTGCACTTGCAATGACTGCACGAGCAAAATTGACGAGTCTTGTCATTTTGTATTAGATCGGATAATTTTTTTTTCTTGTATGCGAGCATCGAACTGATGATGAAATTACACATATTCGAGTACTGCGAGGGGAAAATTGTTCCTGGATGATCTCGGGGGGGTCCGCTCGTTTTCAAGAGAAAGAGCGTTGGTAGTTGCTCTTGGTCACACGTAGCAGTAACTTCTGAACTTCAGACGATTCAATGAGGAATAATGTTAAAAAACCGATTATCAATTTCAGACTTTGTGACAATGTATGAGTGAGTAGGAAATACTGAAATAAATTTTTATATGCTTTCTCTGATAACTTATTCCTAAAAATATGACAGCTAGACTGTTATATAATAATAGAATTTAGAATTTGGTAACGTTGCTATTTTTTTTACTATTGAACATTCGATGCCGTTGTCCTCTGTGGTTGAAAATCATTCAAGTACTTCGTCCTTCCTCAAGAGTTCGTACCATCAGATAATAAGATGTAGTTGTATTCAAAAACTGAAATTTTTTTTTTTATTAACAATGCTTTTTGAAATTGATTTTTTGAAACTCACGGTTAGAAACATTTCTACGGATATTCCTGAAACGGAGCAAGCTCTGAGGTAAAACGGTTCATTGCAGAGTATCATAGTCAAGATGCTTGTCATGAGAGATTTGTCTCCCGAACCAGGCCAATCGCTCATGTAAATTGCTTCACGAAACGTGTCATTCTTGAAAGAAATAAAAAATATCCATGATTTTAAATCACGAGCTCCTGACATATTTTTATTTTCGTATTTTCATTTATTTTAAACTTTTATTTTGTTTGATGTGTACCTCAGTAACCAGAGTCGTTCCAAAGGCTCCGTATGTAAAAATTTGGAGAAGTTTCATCAGAATAAACACAAAGGTCGGTAAAGATTTTTTTGGATTCTGAATAAAATAGAGTAAAAATAATCGTACACTGAATAATTCATAACATATTTACGTATTGTTGATTGTTAAATAAAAAGTTTAATTTACCTATAAGAAATAATTTTTTTATTATTTTTTTGAAAAAGTATAAACTTACTTGGACAGTTTGATACAAAAGACCACAAAAGAGCACCGAGCTCGTAACAACGAGATAAAGTACAATTGGTCCATAAATACGTTCCAAGTGTTTACGACATTTGATCAAAACATTGTATTTGACGACACATTCGGTTATGACTTTTCCGTAATCCGTTTTCGGGTTCAATTTTGCCATTCGATGGGACAAACACCGAAGCTGACCCCTCATTTGAAAGATGTAATAACCGAAGAGAGCGTCGATCGAAGCGCTCGAAACAAGGAGAGCTCCTGTCCCGTAAGCGGTGATTGCGTAGAAGATCCAATAAACCATATTGTTACCAGGTGTGAGCCAGGGAAGTGCGACCGGAATTGGGAAAATGAACTTTATATTTTCAACCCCTTTTGCCAATTGCACGATTATGAAAAATATTGGTTTGAAGAGAAAAAGCACGTTCGTCAGAGTCATTAGTATCGTTTGGTAGAAAGAAATTCGGTAGTACATGAGCACTGGTGATATGAGAATCGAACCCATCTCATCATTTTCGAAATCTTTGTTGAACAATTCGTGTAGACTCTTGTGCAAATCGGCCACACGTTTCCGGTAGCAAATAAAACTGATTATCTGTTAAAATTTTACAAATTTTATAATTTTTCAAATTTTACTAATTTTACAATTTTTCTATGTTACGTCTTGAATATTTTTAGGACGCGAATATTCAGCGAAAGTGTGAACGAATTAAAACAAAAAAAATCAATTGAATTAAATTTTCAAAAATTTACAAATTTTGCTAATTCTTTTCGAATACAAATTTTTAGTGATCTGCAACTATATAATTAAAAACAAATAAAAAATTAAAATTATTTAGTTATAAAATACCTTTTGACTGCTCGTGGAGAGACTGATGCCTAGACTAAGCGCACCAAAAAATATAGAGAGATTCGATATGTAATGGGTGCTACATTCCAAAATAGT
The DNA here is from genome assembly GCA_030522605.1 of Cremastinae sp. B BG-2022a. NCBI lineage: Eukaryota > Metazoa > Arthropoda > Insecta > Hymenoptera > Ichneumonidae > Cremastinae sp. B BG-2022a. The sequence goes on from JAPYYX010002951.1 coordinate 6,177, forward strand.
AATGGACAGCAGAAGAATAATGATCGCATTCATGTAAGCCAAAAGACGATAAGCAATGTTGGGATTTCTTTTAGGAAACAATCCAGCCATTAACTGAAATTTTTTCATTCCGGCGTAATATTTTTTATACGAAGTTAATTTGATCGAAGTTAAATCGGTCATGTCGATCGTATTTTTAAAGACAAGATTTTGTGTAGAGAGCTCTGCTTTTGCCAGTAAATAGCATAAAACTAAAGGACAATATCATTAATGATAGAGAACGAATGCTCGAAGTCCAAAAGTGGGGAGGAAATGAAAAATGTATGCGCGGATAACTTGAAAAAGTTTATCAACTTTTGCGAAAATCATCTCACTTAATTATTAATGCAATAAGTGGCAAACTTTCACAACGAAAAATTTTGTGTTTCGAAAACAAAATACCTGTACCTTTTCAAATTATATATTTTTTGTCAATTGTTGATTAGTATTAATCCAAAATGTATAAATGCTCGGGTGTTCCACGATAACGATTCGATTACTAAGTGCACAAAAATCAAAATGATTCAGAATTTTCAGACGAGACTACGCTCGTCTCGATCGAACTGCGCGTAAAAATTGTCACAAACTGTAAAATTTCACGTCATCTTCAACTTCCGGAAGATCGGTCGTTGACATTTCATGACTAGCACGAATAAAATTGCACCCTCAATGCGCCTGCGCATTCTTTCCTTCATGCACAAACTTTTTCCATTAGAATAAACAATGAAAAAGTAAAATTACAGTGATAAAAGAATCATTTGATTGATTCAAATGGCTTGATTCTACGAATCCACAAACAAACAACTCACCTCATGTACGCACGACAACTTTTCCATGTTTTTTATGCACCCAAAGTAGACAATAAGCTCTCAATTTTGTTCACAAACTTTTTTATTAAATGATACAATGTAACAATACGCGTGTAGGTACTACAAAGTAACGATGCAGTTACTTTTTACGCAGAAAATTGTTTCTATACGGTCGCTGAACTGTTGAGAAAATAATAAAATTATACGTACTGGTGGTTCACGATGAGCCGATCGTTCAAGAGGAAACCAGGGAGGGGGTCCGCTCGTTTCTGGAAGAGGAAGAGTCAGTAGTTGCTCTCCGTCAGTCATCCCAGAAGCTTCCAATTTCTTCTAAGTTTTTTACTAATAGTAATTACAAGTAAATAATTTTTGTATAATAACGAAAAATAAAAAAATACATGAATACAAGTTTGAACAAACGTTGTTTAGTTGGTTTTGCAAAATTGAAAAATAATTAAATCACCGAAGCAGTAATTGAGATTAAATAAAATATTTTGGTGACGTTTGATACAAAAGAATTCCTCATACTGCATTCATCGGCTTGCAGGTAAAATAACTTATTTCATCTCACCGTTATGCCATCTTATTAGGCGCTTAAAAGACATCGAAGTGAAAAATATATACGAAAGAGTGCACAATTGCTTTCTCTACTAATTTATTTAAACAAAATAAAACATTCAAATGAAGTAACAAAATCGGGAATTTAGTGACATTGCTATTTTTTTACTCCTAAATACATTTGATAGATTTTGTTTCTGTTGTGAGATATGATTCAAGTACTGCGACCTTCCTCGAGAGTTCGTATCATCAGATAATAAGATGCGGTTGTATTCAAGAACTGAAAAATTATTTTTTTTTTAATTTTATTGATAATGCCTTTTCGAATGAATTTGATGGAACTCACGGTTAGAAACATCTCCACGGATATCCCCGAAACGGAGCAAGCTCTGAGGTGAAACGGTTCGTTGCACAGTATCATAGTCAAAATGGTTGTCATGAGCGACTTGTCCCCAGACCCAGGCCAATCGCTCATGTAAATTGCTTCACGAAACGCATCATTCTTACAAAAAAATTATCATGATTTTAAATCACAACTACTAAAATATTTCGACTTTCATATTTTTATTTTAAACTTTCAATTTTTTATAAATTTTACCTCTGTCACCAAAGACGTTCCAAAAGCTCCGTACGAAAAAATTTGGAGAAGTTTCATCAGAATGAACACGATGGTTGGTAAAGATGTTTTCGGATTCTAGATAAAATCGTACAATAAAATAATCATACTCTAAATAATCCATGATAACTTTATTTAATATAGTGATTCAGTGTTTAATAAAAAATGTTATTAATAAAAAAAAAATTTTAAGTGTTAAACTTACTTGCACAGCTATATACAAGAGACCACAAAATAGCACCGAGCTAGTCACGATCAAATAAAGCACGATCGGTCCATAAATACATTCCAAATGTTTACGACATTTAACCAAAATATTGTATTTAGCGACACACTCGGTTATGATTTTCCCATAATCTGCTTTCGAGTTCAATTTTACCATGCGATGGGACAAACACCGAAGTTGACCTCGCATTTGAAAGATGTAATACCCAAAAAGTGCGTCGATCGTAGCGCTGGAAATAAGTAGAGCCCCTGTCCCGTAAGCAGCGATCGCGTAGTGAATCCAGTAGATCCAATTGTTACCAGGTACGACCCAGGGAAGTGCGATCGGAATTGGAAAAATGAGCTTCAGATTGTCGCCTTTCGCCAATTGTATGATAATGAAAAATATTGGCTTGAAGATAAAAAGCACGTTTGTGAGGGTCATTAGTATCGTCTGATTGAATGAAATTCGGTAGTACAAGAGCACTGGCGATACGAGAATGGAACGCATCTCATCGTCTTCAAAATCTTTGGTGAATAATTCCTTTAGACTATTGTGCAAATCGGCTACGCGCTTCCGGTAGCAAATGAAACTGATTATCTGTTGAAATTGTTTGAGTAAAAAATCCAAGTGTGTACAGTTTTAAAATTAAGAATGAAAATTTTAAAAAACACAAAGTATTTGGTCATATAATACCTTTTGACTGCTTGTGGTGAAGCTGACACCTAGACTAAACGCACCAAAAAAGAGATAGAGATTCGATATGTGATGATAGCTAAAATCCAAGATCACCATGGCCACCAAAAGAACAGCACTCGCATTGATATATGCCAAAAGACGATAAGCAACGCTGGAATTTGTTTTCGGCAACAATCCGGCGAATAGCTGTAATCTACTCATTCCTGCATAATATTTTTTATACGAAGTTAATTTCTTGGTCATGTCGTTTATATATTTGAGACAAAATTTTGTCTCCAAAAGAGTACTGCTTTTGTCAATAAATGGTGTGAAACTGAACGACAATATCGCCAATGATAGAGAACCAATAGCTAAACTCTAAAAGGGGCCGGGAATGAAAAATGTATGCATGGGTAACTTGGAAAAGTCTTTACACTTTGACGAGATTCATTAAATTTAATTATTGACGAGATAAGTACCAATCTTTCAAAAGAAAATAATATTATTTTTTTTTAGAAATACGTATATCCGTCCGAATTTTTTCTTTTTTTTGTCAATTGTTGATTGGTGCAAGCTCTCGAGTGATCCACGATGATGTTTAATATTAAAACGCCATTGCGATGATTTTGATACATGTACAAAAATCAAGACTGTCAGAGTTGTCAGACGAGACTGCGCTCGTCTTGATCGAACTGCACGTAAGAATTTTCACAAACTGCAAATTTACACGCCATCGTGAACTTCCGGAAGATCGGTCATTGACATTTGACGACCTGTGAAAACAAAATTGCACCCTCAATGCGCTTGCGCATTCTTTACTTCCTGCAAAAACTTTTTCCCGTACAATAAACAACAAAAAAGAAAAATTACAGTGTTGGATAAAATCATTTGATTGGTTCGAATTACTTGAATGTACACATCCGCATTCAAATTACTTACCTCGTATATCCACGACAAATGTTTTCATGTGTTTCATGATGCACCCAAAGCAGAAAATAAGCTTTCAATTTTTTTTACAAACTTTTTTATTAAATGATACAATGTAACAGGACGTGTGTACTGTGTATGTACTAAAAAGTAACAATACAGTGTTACTTTGTACGCAGAAAATTGTTTCTATGCACGGTCGCTGAACTTTTGAGAAAAAAATAAAATTATACGTACTCGTAGTACACGATGAGCTGATCGTTCAAGAGTAAACCAGGGAGGGGGTCCGCTCGTTTCTGGAAGAGCGAGAGTCAGTAGTTGCTCTCTGACCGTCATCCCAGAAACTTCGAATATCTTCTACTTCTCTTATTAATTACAAATACGTAATTTTTGCTCATTAACAAAAAATAAATAAGATTATTCAGAAAGACAATACACATATACAACTCACAAAAGATTTAATAGTTGTGCGCACTTTTTTTACGTAAGTAAACAGAAATTAATTAATGTGAAAGAGTAAATAAAAATAATTTAATAACAAAAAATGTGCTCCGTATTTCTGCGATTATGCAAATGTATTTAAATTTAAAGGTGACACTTGAAATATGATGACACAAATGCTATGCTAATACTGTACATACATCTTCATTGTGCGAAAAATTAAACGTGACAGATTTAAGACAATGTTACGAGAACAAAGTATTGCTTACTATTCCTCTGCAGTGCAGTACTTCGAGCTTATTTCAAGATTTCCAAAAACAACGTGAACTTGAACATTTTTTTTTTTTGTAGAATGGTATTACAAAATTACAAAATAATTGAATAACTGAAGAGAATAAAACCAAAAGAATAAACGATGATCTCTGCTCTCAGCTACACGTCACAGTAACTTCTGAAGTTCAAATGTTTGGTCGACAAAATAACGTGAAATCCGAGTGTGCCACATTAGTAGCCATTTAAAATACACAAGAGTGAAAAAAGTATCCAAAAGTGCTCAATTGCTTCCTCCACTAATTTATTTCAGAAAAATAAGACATTCAGATGTGAAATGTAGAATTTTGTAACTTTGCTATATTTTTTACTTTTAAACGTTCGATAGAGTTTTTTTGTCGTGAGACATCATTCAAGTGCTTCGTCCTTCCTCGAGAGTACGTATCATCAGATAATAAGATACTGTCGTATTCAAAAACTAAAATATACATTTTTTTATTGGAAAAATATTTAAAATCGACCTTTATGAAACTCACAGCGAGAAACATTTCTACGGATATTCCCGAAACGAAGCAAGCCCTGAGGTGAAACGGTTCGTTGCACAGTATCATAGTCAAGATGGTCGTCATGAGCGATTTGTCCCCTGACCCAGGCCAATCGCTCATGTAAATTGCATCACGAAACGCGTCATTCTTACAAAAAAATCATAATGATTTAAAATCTCAAAAGCTATTAAAATATTTAGATTTTTATATTTTTATGCATCTTTTACTTTTATTTTGTATAAAGTGTACCTCGGTCACCAAAGACGTTCCGAAAGCGCCGTACGAAAAAATTTGGAGAAGTTTCATCAAAATGAATACGATGGTCGGTAAAGCTGTTTTTGGATTCTAAATAATAAAATAATCGTACTTTAAATAATTCATGATAACTTTACATAATGTTCATTGAGTCTTTGATAAAATATTTAATTTATTTTTTAAAAAATTCAATCAAAACTTACTTGCACAGCTGTATACAAGAGACCACAAAATAGCACCGAGCTCGTTACGATCAAATAAAGTACGATGGGTCCATAAATGCATTCCAAATGTTTACGACATTTAATCAAAATATTGTATTTGGTGACACACTCGGTTATGATTTTCCCATAATCCCCTTTCGAGTCCAAATTTACCATGCGACGAGACAAACACCGAAGCTGACCTCGCATTTGAAAGATATAATAACCGAAAAGAGCGTCGATCGAAGCGCTGGAAAAGACGATACCCAGCGATGTGTAAACGGCGAACGCGTAGTGAATCCAGTAGACCAAATTGTTACCCGGTATGACCCAAGAAAGTGCGACCGGAAAGGGAAAAAAGAACTTTGGATTTTTTGAGCCTTTGCTCAATTGTATGATTATGGCAAATATTGGTTTCAAGGTAACAAGCACGGTCGTGAGGGTCATTAATATCGTCTGATTGAAAGAAATTCGGTAGTACAGGAGCACTGGCGATAAGAGGATAGGATGCATCTCATTGTCTTCAAAATCTTTGTTGAATAATTCTTCTAAACTGTTGTGCAAGTCGGCCACGCGCTTCCGGTAGCAAATGAAACTGATTATCTGTTTGAATTTGTCGAGTAAGAAACATAAGTTTTAGTTATAAAGTAAGACATAGTGATAATACTGAAATTTTGAAATCAGTGTGTACAGTTTTAAAATTAAGAATGAAATTTTTTTAAAATACAAAGTATTGGCTCATATAGTACCTTTTGACTGCTCGTGGTGAAGCTGACGCCTAGACTAAATGCACCAAAAAAGAGATAGAGATTCGATATGTGTTTGTAGCTAAATTCCAAGATCGCTATGGCCGCCAAAATAATGACACTCGCATTGATGTAAGCCAAAAGGCGATAAGCAACACTGGCATTTTTTTTCGGCAAAAATCCGGCAATTAATTGTAATCTTTTCATTCCGACATGATATTTTTTATAATACGACGTCAATTCGTTAGGCATGTTGGTTATATTTTTTAAACGAAATTCTTTCTAGAAAAAAGCACTTCTCTTTCGCCAATAAATAGCGTAAAACTGAACGGCCATATCGCTAATGATCGATGGCGAAGGAATAGCCAAGCTCTAAAAGGGGCTGGATATGAAAAATGTATGCGTGGATGAGTTGGAAAAGTCTTTACACTTTTCGAGATTCGTCAAATTTAATTATTAATGCGGTACTTAGCAATCTTTCAAAATAAATTTTTTTTTAAGATATACCTATATCGGTTTGAATTTTTTTTTGTCAATTGCTGATTGGTATAGACGCTTGAGTGATCCACGATGATGTTTAGTATTAAAAAGCGATTGTGATGTTTTTGACAAGTGTATACAAAAATCAAGACAGTGCAGGATTCTCAGACGAGACTGCGCTC
>JAPYYX010002952.1:0-13103 GCA_030522605.1 Cremastinae sp. B BG-2022a
TCGGCATGGGTTTTCCGCAGTTTTCCCATGCCCATGTGCAAACATGTGCGAATGCGATACAGGTTAGGTGTGAAGTCGGCTGCGGACGCAATCTGGTGGAGAAATATGGAAATAGAGACATATGTGACGGTAGTTATACAGAGAGAGGAAATATTGGTACAAAAGAGAAAAAGCTGTAAAAACCCGAAGAGGGTATGCAGGGTAAACTTGATAACTAACTATGAATTGAGAATTTTCTTCAAATATTAACGACTGGTAACGACAAATTACAAAGAACCCACGGAATATAAATTTTTTCCCCGAATTATCAATAGCTCCAGAATCAAAGCTGTGCGACAATTTTTACGTTTCGAGAAGCGTGCGGGCATTTAATTTTTTACTGCACATCGTGCATTCGTAGGACCGTGCACTGGGTTCGTTAAGCGGCAGTCGTGGAAACGAGGAGCGCGTGGGTACAGAATTATCGTCCTCGGTGGAAGAGCGATACAGAAAAAGAGACAGCGGAGTAGAGAAACGGTGTGTGTGGGAAAAAGGGGAGAGACCGGCGAGAGGCTTGGCATACAGCGAATCCCAAATGACCCGGAGAGCCTCGAGGCAAAAGCTCGCACAGCGCGAAGAGAAAAAGAAAGAAAGAAAGAGGGAGAGAGAGAGAGGCTTGAAACCGTTGGGGCATACGAATGAGCACGGATTATCTTTCATCGAATAGAAAAAGTGCATGCCAGAGAGCGAGACGTTTCTCCAAGGGAAATCTCACGGGTCGCCAGTTACACGTACACTTTTGCCAATTCTCTCGTCAGGTCATATCCCCGGGAAAATGTGACCAAATCTTTCCTCAAAGCTTAAAAATTTCGAAAGAGTCGCAAACGATAATCCATTAGCCTGACCAAGCGTAGAAAACGATACAATTCCCGGAGGTTAAAAACTTTGAAAATCCTTAATTGATTGAAAAACAATAGAAAGGTTTTTTTCGTCGGACGATAAAGAATGGGGGAATAATATTTTTGAAGGATCGATTCGATTAAAGAACGATCCAGAAAATGATTTAGGGGCTAACCAAATTGAATAGCTAATCTAAGTTTGAGAAGTTAGATGGGGGTTAGAGAGTACGGTGGAAGAAGGGCAGAAAGAGCCGGAGAATGTCTCGAAAGGTTGAATTATCACCGTGGAAAATAAATGCCATCGGACGAGAAGAATCGATCGAGCGAAAGAGAGAATTCTCGGGAGAGATGCTCGCGGCCCTGTCGAACTTTCCCGGAGGTTCTTCTCCTCGGGATTATTCTTGGGAACGAGGAGAGCCACACGAGAACACGTATAAATTCACGAAGAGAAAGTTACGTCTGGCGGAACGAATATGTCACTGGAATATCATTCATATTTTCAAGCTGCACCGTATAATCAGAAGGAGCAAGAAAAAGAAATGAATTTCGAAAACTTCGCGAGAAACTTCCCGATTTTTCATACAATTGTTTTTTTTTTCAACTTCACGAAAACGTCCATCCCTTTATCTCGTCTCGCCGAGAGATAATAAAAAATATTATCAAAACGACCACGTAATTAAAATACAAAAAAATGTACTCCATTCATTTTATGGTAGTTTTTTCAAGAGAACATTTGTCCGAGAGAGACGTTGAGGAAGAAAAAAATTATCAAGTGGTATCTCGAGTGCTATTACAACGCTGAAGGAGAGGAAGAAATGTCATCGGTAGGAATGAGAGAGTAGGAGAGAAAGGGAGAATGGCAAGCCGAAAGAAAAAGAGATGAAGAAAAAAAATTAATTATATCTCCGGTAATGTGAGAGCCCGAGTAGATAGGGCGTCTCTAAACGCTGGTGAAAAGTAATTTTCAATGAAACGCTGCTTTCCGGAGCCAAGGGGAAGTTTGTCGGGCCGTGTCTGCACAGAGGGCTCCGTGAAGAAATAAAGGGGTTGAGGAGGTAAAATCGGCGAGACCGGGGGCTCGGAGTAGACCACCGGAGCCTTGGGGGTTAGCGAGTTAAAACTTAAAAATTCATTAGCGTAGACTCTTGGGCGAGAAAGCGAGAAAGAGTCTCCACGACGGGACAGAGCCAAGTCAGAACGTGAATTTTCTTCCTCTCTCTCCATCTTCCCTTCGTTTCGCTCTCTCCCTCTCCACTTTTTTTTCCTCGGGGTTCCCTTTTTTACGGGCCACCGAAATATAAGTCTCGGCGCCCCCGGGTGCCACGAAAGTGGCAACTTTTAATCTGCTTACTTGTGTTTTAGCGAGCGAAGAATCTTTCGCGTGTATTCGTCGTTTTCGAATTAGGTACTAATTTATAGACGTTCCGTACTCTGGCCCGGCCGCGTATATTTATATACGGGACTAGAGATCTTAATTCTCCCCTTTTATCCGACCCTCTATCTCCACTTCAAAACTTCAATCTTCTCTTTCAGTCTCTTTAATTTGCTCCGGGATACTTAAACTTTTCTGAATCGAACAAATGAAGTGACGACTCTTCTCCCCTCTTCTTGTAAATCCATCCTTTGAATAATTAATCAAAGAGAGCGAAAGGGTGAGACGGAGAAAGAGTGCGCGAAATAAAATAAGTGTACGAAAAAGTCTGTTATGTATTTAAAAAAAAAAAATTAAATTTCAGTACCTTCGAGGCTTTCACCCGGAGCCGTGATAAATTGTCGTCTCGACGAAACACAGTTTTCCTCGTTGGAAATAGAAAAAAAAAATGAGAACCGAGGAAGAGAAGGAAGAAGAAAAAGGATGACGCTCGTGTTCCAAGGACCCGCAGGAAGAAAACTTTTCGGTTCGGTAAAACATGCCGGGCCAGTAACTCGCTTTTAAACGTCGTATTTCGCGGGGTATCGCGCACTTTTCAGCGTGTACGTGTGCATAAAACGCAGACAACGACCGCGAGTGAGAAAAACTTTAGAGCGGGTTCGGGGTGGAAACTCGCTAGAGCGTCTTTCCATCTCTGCCCTATAAGTCCGTATTATACGTGGCAACGTTAGTGCTAAAGTTGCCCCATCATTTGAGAAATGCCGCCTTCGGGGCAATCTCATCCACCGTGAAAAATAACCATTTCCATCCGGCCGCCAATTAGCAATTAGCGAAGGAACGAAAAGTTTTCGACACTGAAAGTGTGTGCAATATGGAAACTCCTGAGGAAATTTCAAAAATATACTTTTTCTTTTATTTACTTTCCATTCTTTAAATACCAGTAGTCAAAAAGGCCAAAAGTTCAAAAATATTTTTATCTCCAACTTTTTGAATTTATGGGTATAAAGATCCAAATACCATCGAGATGGCACATTGATGATTTCATTACAATGCATCGGTACCCATAGCACTTTCACCAAAAATTTGAAAAAAGAAAGAACATTACCCAGACAGTCTTTTAATTCGGACCAGTTTTGTACAAAGTACTTTGTTTAACTTACGAACAAGCAACGTCAATAATTTTACTTGGGCTGTGAATATTACTTGTCGAAAGGATAACAAACTTCAAACCAGACACACGAAGTTTATAGAACTTTAGATGAAACTGCTGTTTTTGATGTACATGACATCAACGCTTACGGAAATTTGGGTGATCAAGACGAGATAGTGTTTGCTAGATAAAAATGTAAATGTACCCAATTCCACTAACATATGGTTAAATCCAGAATTCAAATAACAGTTCAACAGTAAAACAGTTCAATTCGATTAAATGAATTAAGTATATCAAATCTACAAGTTAACAACTTACTTTTAACCAAATTTCTCACTACCCGCAACCCCAAAGAATTGCAGTGTCATAACTCGGGCATTGCCAAAGATTTGATATAACATGATATGGCCCACACAGGAACAGAAATAACTGAAAGTGGTTCATACTCAAGTGGTGATTGTACATTAAATGTTATCAACACCAGCGATTACGGATAATGTGAGCGACAAATGCATAATGTGTTGGTAGAATACAGATATATATATGTGCCTAACTTTATTAACATTCAATTTGATTCATTTTATACGTTTTATTTGAATCCAATGAACGAACAAATCTAAAACCGTGCATCTTATATTTTTTATCTAAATCTCAAACATCTTTCAATCCTGGAAATCTTTGACGTCATCTCTCAGGTAACATAAAAGCTTGAAAACGATGCGAGAGAGAGAGAGAGAGAGAGAAAGACAAAATACAGTGATCGGTTCACCAAAGCTATAACAAGCAGCCCGTTTCATATAATGTACTATTCCGGTAGATGGCGTTGTCCCCGTGATTACACGTATACTGACCAGCATCAGCGGTTATTGAAACTATCAGCGACCATGCCAAGGTAGAATTTGTCGGATACTATTGTAAATATGCCCAATTTCACTAAAATTGGATTAAATTCATCCATTTAACGTAGTTTATTTTAAACTAATAGATAAAAACACCTAAAATTTTATAACTGATTTGTGAAGAAATTTCTGATTTCCCTCAGTGGTTAAAATATTAGAACTGTCATCATTCACTCAATATCAAAGATTTAATTATGATACGGCCTGCAGAGGAAGATGTAACCCCGAGGTTGGTTCACTGGAGCGAGACGAGCAACGCGTTGCATAGGATGTACTATTTCGGTAGGTGGCGGTGTCCTCGTGATAGTATACTGACCGTTACCGACGTTAAGTGCCATGATTCCCGTAATGGCTGTTCTTGGCGCTAGATTAAAGGGTTAGCCGGGTCAACCATCAGCGAATTGTGGTAGAGGTGAAGGGAAAGATCGGGGAGGGCAGTACAGGGAGGACATATATCGATGCCAAGCGCAACCGTGCTTCCCTAACTCCATCGGCTTATCGTCATGTGCGATTATTGAACGTTCGTTAACACTGTTTCGATCGCGACTACCCCCGTTGGCCTCGTTGTAATCTCGAGCCCGTCAATCACTCGATCATTTTGTAAATTCGCGGTCAGTCTTTTATTACCCCCATTCTTTTTTCAACAACAACACGTAGGCTTGGCAAAGCTGACGAGTCGAAAATAAGGGTGCGAAAAGGGCTCTCGAGCATGGAGACAAAATGATCCCTCGCTGGTACCGCTGGTAACAAAAATTCGGGGTTGAAAAAAATTTCTGAAAAATTGTGAAGTACCTCGAGAAAAGCGAAGTGGCACCAGTGGCGAGAAACAATTCGCTCGTTCCAGGAGTCGGCGAAACGTCGCGAGAGTTAAACTTTGCCGAGCGAAAAGTCTTCCCTCCGAGCGAACTCGGCTCCTCGTTGGTTTCCGTTTACCCTTTACTTTTATCACTTTTTTCAACAGCGAAAAGTCGGTCTCCCGCACAAGTGCGCGTCATCACGAGGTTGTTAGAGGCAGGAAACGATTATATATACTCTCGCGTACATAACACCTACTGGTCGGGCATACACAAAATGGGTGAACCTAGTTTAGAACCGAGTGAAAATTCGTTAACTCCCGCCAGAGCGAGATATAGAGACGAATTCGCGGATGAATGGTTACTCCCCTTATATATTATCCTCTTGAATATCCACGTGTATTATATTCCTCACGTAATCTGCGAGAACTCCGTAGCTCACGTTTCCCCAGCAACAGAGAGCCAGCTCGCGGGAGATCGCGCGTCTCGGATTCACCCCACAGTCGAGAACATCCGTGAAACCTTTCCGGCAAGTACGCGAAAAGTTTTCCTGACAAGCGGAACAAAGACGTACGACCAGTCCTGAAAACGCTCGTAATTCGGTTCAAAAGTAAGCGCAAAAGTTGTTGGTAAGCACAAAAATAATTGATTTTTAATGGATGACAACTTTGAAGTAAATTGATATAAAATTGAATGTAAAAGTGTTGGTAAGAGACGATATTCCAAGTACAACGAAGATCTAGTTAATATGGGATTAAGATAGTTCTATCGTTGGTGGGGGGATCGAAATTATGTTCCTCGTTTTTCTTACATTTCGAGTGAAATGAGCATTTAAGTTCATTAAGAAAAGTTGTTGCAAGTCGAGTAAAGAACAACATATTCAAAATTCAAGTTGATCCTGCATAAAGTTTATTTTTTATATAATAAACGAAATCCTAAAAATTTTTTCATTATATTTTTCTTAAAAACTAATCGAGGATTTTTTGATTCCATATAGAATCGTGTGCAAAATTTCAACAGGCCTTATCGAACAAAAAATCGTTGCTGAAGATCACGATGTTTAACACGGGTTCTTATGGAAAGTTGCGAAAAATGAGGATTTTGAAGAATAAATATCTTGATTTTTCGGTCGGTACCAGCCCCTGAAATTTTACACACATGTGCATATGGTATCAAATAATGTTTTTGCAAATTTTCAACGAAATCTAATGGAATTGCTGCAACGAGAGTACTATCTTAATATACGACTTCCAACTTTACGCTACGTTGTGCATCGTCTTTTTCCACACGGTCGGTTTCTTTCAGTCAGTTTCAGTAAATATGTATCTCCCATGGGTTTATCCATACAACTTTGTATTATTTTTTCCGGATAAACATATCTCATGTTAGATAAAAATATCGCCAGTATAACGAAAATAGAGTAATGAAACGGTTCACTTCACATAAAGCGTTACCTCGATGCGATGCATTTTTCCGCACGGTCAGTCTCTGTCAGACAATTCTGGAGAACATATATTTTCCATGGATTTCATAACTCTGTATTTTTTCCCTGAATAAATATATCTTGTTTTTAATAAAGATATCACGAGTACGACGAGTATGCAGTTACAAAGGGATTTTAACTTCATCTGCGATGTTACCTTGATACGATGTATTATACCCCACAGCCCCTTTCAACGTTCCTTTCAAACAGTTCTAAAAAGCAGACTTTCCAAGAATTTAATAATTCTGTATTTTTTTTTCCTACGTAAATATATATGTCCCTTTTAATAAAAACATCGTGGATGCAAGGAATATGTAGCTGCAAAGGATTAACTTCGTATGTGTATGTTTGTGTAGTGTGCATATGTACGAATCACATTACTTCAGAAAATACACATTTACTTAATTATTCCGAATGCATCCCACATGATTTTGATCCTACGTGTATATGATGCTACCTATATACCTGCAAATTTAGCAGAGGTTTGTGGAAAATTTATGAATATAATCTTGTACTAGTAGTAGTAAATACTTTATGTGCCACAGTTACATTTTTTTATGCATTACATAAACATCTTTACAACCGTCGCAAAAGGCCATCGACCGGGGTTCTTCAACCCTAAATTTTTCATTTATTCAATATCTATATTCAGATTTTTTTTATTGTTAAGAACTAGCAAAATAGTATTATAAGAATTGCAGAAATTACAAGCGAAAAGGCACTTGGTGTTCAAGGATTAGAAATTGTGAGCAGATTATAAGAAGTTTAGGGTTCGATATCGTTGGCTATCGCGTCAAATTGTTGAAGAGTTGTTTTATCGGAAAATTTAGTGTGCCGATTTTGTTCTCGCGTCGTTCTAATACATAGTTCTTGTATGCTTTCTATTTGTTTACAGGCGAAAGTTTTGGTACGTGTGTTTAGTCTCTCTCCAATTGGTTGTATTTTTGTTTTTTCGTACAGTATAAGCGAGCAAAATAAATTCGATTTTGGCGTCCAACTGATTTCGATTATTTTCGATAATCAGTTTGTAATAATGCCTCATAAAAAGTCGAAGGAGAGGGAGATATGTATCTCCCAACCTTCGACTTCAAGAGACAAGAGAATCTCGCTCTCTTGCTCCACAACCCTCGACGGATATAGACCAGGTTTCTCTTCGCCTCTTAATTCAGATAAGTCATCCAATAAAATATTATTCTATCTCTCTCTCATCAGGCCCAAATTGAAACTCTAGAATTTAAGTTTTCTGAATTTCAAGTTTTGACGTAATAAAATGTCAAAGAAAAATAGAAAAAATGTAATTTATATGGTATTATATATAATTAAATAACCGACAGTAGTGGACCCGTGCTCGGTGCTTGAGTTTCGGCGGTCCCACAAGTTAAGCTGCATTAGGTGCGGCCAATACTTGGATGGGTGGCCGCTAACCTCGCATTGACTGACGGGTCAACGCTGAGCGGGAGGTAGCTTTTTCTGGATCTTTCGAGGTTTGATAACTTCGAAATACCCAGAAAGAGCATCACCGAATGTATCGGCATGGGTTTCCCGCAGTTTTCCCATGCCCATGTGCAAAAATGTGCGAATGCGATACAAGTTAGGTGTGAAGTCGGCTGCGGACGCAATCTGGTGGGGAAGTAAGGAAATAGAGCATGTATAGGATGGTGGTTAGAGAAAGGAAATGTGGTACAATGAGAAAATAAAAAGCTGTAAAAACCCGAAGAGGGTATGCAGGGTAAACTCAATAACTAACTAACTATATAATCAAATATTGTATACAGTCCAACCTTGTTATAAGACCCCTCATTATAAGACCCACCTCATTATAAGACCGAGCGTCACCTTATTGCTAGACCCTGTCGTGTTCCCCCATTTTCCGAATACTGCCACGCACTCGAGATGCGCAAATCGCCACTGCGCATAATTTTCTCCTCCGTGTGCCGTCACGTGGGGATGAAGAGGAAAAGGTCTTATAACGAGGTGTATTTGCACAAACCCGAGTCTTATAACAAGGTTGGACTGTAAATATATTCTCATTATAATCAGACAAATTGTGATCGTATGTATGTAGATGTAATGTATGCGTGTGCATGAGAGTACGTGAGCGAGTGAGAAGAGAGAGAGTTGTGAGCAGAAAGAATGGTTTATTGTAGGGTTTTGTGATTTGTATGTCTGTTGTGAGCGAGCGAGTAGAAGTTTCGAAAAGTGTACGCGAGGTAAGGGTAAATGATTTTTTGTGTGCGAATGGTTGTTTTTAAGGAAACGAGCGACAGAAAGAAAATCAGGAATGCAGGTATGAAAGAGTGACGAGTGAGAGTTCAGTTGAAGATGAATATTCGAAGGGCGCGGACAAGACTGTCCCAACGCTCAAGAACTTTTTTGTAATTAACGATTTTACCTTTTTTAAATAAAAGCATTTTACTTATTTCATCCAAATGCTTCCTACATGATTTTGTTTCTACATGTATTTTTCGAAATTTTTGTAAAGGTTTTTATATTGTAAACGCAATTTTTTAAATAGTTTTTCAAGTTTTTTTTTGAGGTTTAGTTTGTTGTCTAGTGTCATTCCCAGATATTTCCCTTCGGATCCTGTACTATATTTTTCACCTGGATAAATTTATTTCATCCTTGATAAAAACACACTCAACCTCCAACCTAGAAGGGTTTCAATTTAAAATAAAATGTTTGTACAATAAAAACTCGTGAATTGATAGTTCGCTGTCCATGTTCAAGTGATATACGTCTATCGACATTATACAAGGAAGGGTCGAAGGGATGCCTTGTGGGAATCCTTCGATGTTATAGGACGAAGGTCCTCGGGTTATATCTGGTACTACGCAATACTGAGGGGAATCCAAGCAACGCGTTTACACGTTTAGACACATTGACAGCTCGCACGTGAGAGCATTCACGCGTATCCAGAATACGCATCGATCTTCCTATTAGCCGTACATGGCTTTCAATATTATCTACACGACGGAATAACAGCAATGCACTTAAGATTCCGTAATTGGTTTCTATTTAATGTTCCCTCAATTACACCCAATCAATTGGAAATTCCCATACAAATTTCGATATTAATTTACCAATTTGAGGAAATTCTGAAAAAGTAATAAACCCCTCGTGGTCCCAATTCCTATAAAAAAATATTCGATATTTATTATTACTTCATATTCATAAAAGATAAATTTATATAAATGATCGTAATTGGATTCTAATAATAAGCTTCTCTCCTTGTTTCACATGACCTTACCAAATATCCGATAGAAATTCATTCGCATTTATTTACAAATTCGAAATATTGTATTTATGGTTGCAGAGAACAAAAAAATATCGAACAGTAGAAAAGATGATTGTAGAGAAGGAGCAAGGGAGACAAAGAATGGAATAATGTGAAATCGGATTACAGGGAAAATGCAGATTCCCATAAAATGTTAATATCGCATGCATCGAAACCATTGGGAAATTCAGAATCGTTTCAGACTGCCAAATATGTACATTCGAGTCTATCGTAATCGAATACGGTGGAAGTAGAAAATATTGTATGATATAGAGAGCGAACATAATAAACTGGGATATCGGTGCAGCTTTTTGTATTTTTTTTGCTTCACCTCACACAATGCAATAAGAACGTAAACGGAGCCACATGTGTTTTGTGTATCGATTATCTGGCAAGGCTTTCATACACTTTGGTAAGATATATCAGAAATGTTCGATTAAAAGCTCTTGCTCTAAATGGAAATAGAAAATGAACGACGAATTCCATTCGAGAAAAGCGATGCGAAAATAGCGATTAAAAAAGTGAAAATGAGAAACGTAACGCCACCGATTTTCAACTTGCATATTTTCCATAAATTTGCATGCATTGGTGTACATCGATATTGGAATATGCAAAAAAAATCTGATTAATTGAATAATAAGTTTTTACATAATCCTATTATTAATGAATAAGTGTGTATGTATGAGACAGAAAGAAAGAAAATGCGTGAGGTTCGAAACCCGAATGTCGATAGCATAGTTTACATACATATGTAGAATGAGATACAAATAGTATGAGAAATGAAGACGGAGACGCAGGACCTTTGTTCTAAGGGTACAACTCTTTTTGGCTACTCCGCTCTCTCGTCAGTCCTTCGAAAGCTCTCCAACTTTCAAGTCGGAGTATCAAAACAAGTGCTCTGCTTAAACCTTTGTTGATTTATTTTAAGTTACACTAATCTCATCTTCCAATAATCTATATACATGGATATAGATATACAATTAATAATTTTTATTGTATAAAAGGTTTGAGTTACATTGTGTAGGTACTTTTACATGTGAATGTTAATGATCAAGTGATTGTAAAATTTTGTTGTCTCATGTAAATAGTATGTACAGTATAGTCGAAAATATCATACAATTTCTTTCAATACGGAATCTTTAAATTGTTATGCAGGTCGAAGTAGATATAAACATGGAAAATAAATCTTCTTGCTTTTTCTATATACATTAAACAAAAAGCACTTGTACGTCAGGCGATAGAATACGAAATGTATTGCCTCGAAGCTCAAAGCTGCGCAGGATCTGCCAAGGGAAAATCGCGTGCAGGAAACAATTGCTCCTTAATCCATTCAGCTCTGCGGACATATTGCTTAAAGTAAGGAGACTTATGTGTTACGAGAAAATGCATTCAGAGCTGTACGATCGCGTGACTCGGTTACGCGAGTCACCAGCTCCAATATTAACGAAATAATTTCTGCCGAGAAATATGATGAGAGGTGGATCCAAGCCACGAAACGATTCTCTTCGAAACGATTTTGCGTGATTCGAAAAAAAAAATATTCGCAGAGTAGAATCGATTTTCTAAAATCTTGAAATCGCGATTGAGAGACAATTTTTTTTCATTTCTTCATACGCCATTTTTTACCTTTCGATAAAAGCTCTAGGATGCGTTCGGGGAAAAAAGCGCAAGCTGCGGGCGTAAAAAAAATATGTTCACAGGCAAGGAGAGTAAGCTACGCGAAGAAGAAAATATAAAGATGAGAAAATGGGTGAAGTACGCTGAAGCTACGATCTCGAATATGGCCGGGAAATGCGTATAAAAGAAAGGTTTTATCGAGAGAGATCGAGCCCGTGACTTTCTTACGACGTTTCCTCCCGTATGTATACATTACCCGCAGGACCTTTTTTTTTTATTTTTTCTCCTTCTTCCTGTTATTCCATTGAGACCGGCTATTTCTTCAGCCGGCGCAATTCCATCGTTCACGTTGCTTTCTTCCACATTTTCTTACTCTTCAAATTTTCATTCCACTCTCATCCCATTTCGCTTGATTGACGAATAAAAAAATTCAATTCCTTTTACACTAATTTAACAGCAAATTAGAAAGCGGTGAAAAAAAATTTGTGATAATTTGAGTGTTCGCGAAAAATTGATGCCTCTGGAAAAAAGTGGTCGGAAGAGTTTCAATGCATCAGCTGTTCGCGGATTGGCGAAGGGTATACTTTCGCGACCGCAGTTCAAATCCTTTATTTCAGTCGAGAGAAAAAAATGGGGTAAAGAAAAATGAAAGAGAAGAAGAACGATTAGTGGGTGGGATTTTTCTTTTCACGATCGTTTCAAGGTAGATTCTCGTCGTTGCTTTTTCGACCTCTTCGCCCATTTTCAAACTCTTTTTCTTCCTCGGTCGGGGAGAACCGCTCTACGGACATTTTTTGACCGTTTAAGGGACGAGCTCGGTGCAAGACAATAGTTACGCTGCCTCCTGTAAGGAGGTGTGGTCGACGACCATATTTTAAGTCAGACACAGGAACGACGGTACAAGTAGTATAGCCCAGAGAATAGGGGTCGCCGAGTCCGGATGTCGAGAACACCAACAGCCACCGAGTCTATATATGTATAAATGTGTACTTTTTCCAACCCTTCCCCACCGCTCTCGAACATCCAGTCCCAACCCTCTCTGTATGTCTCTTTTCTTTCGATGTCTATATATTTTGTTAACAGTATTCGTACACAGTCTTACCCTGCCCTCATTTTTCTTTTATTTCCCCTTTCTGCTTTATATCCTGTAAGACGCTCGGAGTGAGGATTTATCGAGTTTGAAAGTGACAAACATAAAGCTCATTTGAAAAAGTGACTAAAATCGTAATGCTACTTTTTTTCAGATGTGTAATTCTTATTTATTAGAACTTTAAAGTAGTCACGATGATCTGCATAAAAATACGTAAAAGAAGTTGTTTATAAAATTACCTTGAGTTGGGTGTGAAATTTGTTTTGTATCCCTTACTTTTGATTTGGGAGGGGATGGGAGGAAATCTTGGGGGAAATCCCTTACACCATTGTTTTAAGAGCAATGGCAGTCACGTGACCACCCAGATTTCGTAAATTCCGGATTTATCAATCAATGAATGAATTGTCTTCAAAAATCAGACCGTATCAACGTTCTTTGGATCCATTGTTCTTAAGGTTGTTTGCAAGCAGAGTGGGGATGGATCAGAGTGGGGAGAGATGTCCCTATGCTTATACATTGGGCGCTGTAGTCGTTTCTCCCTTCTCC
>JAPYYX010002953.1:0-13101 GCA_030522605.1 Cremastinae sp. B BG-2022a
ATTTAAGATTCGCAAAATGGCAACGCGGAAATTCCTTAAATTATATTCATCATATTTATTTTTTCTTCATCGATAAAAATCGAAATATTTCTAAAAAATTTCATTTTTTTAAAATTGCAAAAGGCGTTTCACGCTCAAAGGCTACGGCTGTGTCTAAATACAGCCTTCCTAATTTTTTTTTATCCATTTTTTTATATGTTTATGAACTTTGTTTCCAAAAAAGATTTTTTACCAACCGATGTTTCATATTTTTTAAAGCGTTAAGAACATACGTGGAAAATTCAAAAGACAAGGTCATATCGATCTATCATTACGTGTATTAAGAATTCTGGAACTTTCAAGGATTTCTTTCGAAACAGGGATTTTGTATCTGGTGTGCACGATGTCTAAAAAAATAGTCAACGGATTGACCTCAAATTGGTACAGCATGCTCAGTTGTAATGTTTCTCTCTATTGTTAGATGAAGCGAAGTGATGCACATATTGAATTTCTTTTGTCCATATATAGAGTAAGGGGGACAAAATGGGGTACCCCAAATATTTGGTGAACATTTTCAATATTTCTAAATTTGATGAAGTTTAGATATCAAATAGTTTTTTCTGTGCTAAGAATATTCAATTTGATGATTTGAAAATACATTCAAACAAAAATAAAAATTAAAAATCTATTAACATTGCAGATGGAGAAAGATCATTTCCTTTGGGACTGAAACATATTAAAACAAAAATTAAAGTGAATCGTCAATTAATTACTAGAAATAAGATATCAAAGCTAATAATCAGTTAAAAAGTTTTCTTATTTTTTGAAGGGGTACCCATGTTGTTCACTGAAAAAAAAAAAATTTTTCCCATGGCAGCTGAAAATTTTATTTCCTTCCTTTAATTGTGATTTGAACCAAAAGATTCAGCATATCTGAACCCTTGGGATCGTAAGATTTTCTTAAAAGTACCCCCTTTCCCCCCCCCCCCCCCCTCCTATATGACAAAAGAATCGATCCATACATTTTTTTCGAAAAGTCTATATTTTTAGTTTAAATCGTCACAAAATTCTCTTGCCAAATCGCACATTGGCAGATAGTAGAACTTTTTACCAGAGCTTGAAAAAAAAAATTTCTACCAAAAAAAATAAAATCCCTTCGAGCTCTCTTCAGTAAGTTGGACGTGTTATTACGTACCACTGAGTAATTCTCGTTCAACAATTATTTATCTCTATTAAGCATAACATAAATGTACGTACGAAAAAACTGGATACCTATATAAAATATATTTTTTTAAATTCAAGATTTTTTCATGGAGTAATTTTGGCCTCAAACTAAAATGACGGTCGATTTTTTCCGCTTACGCGATCGGTTACGTTATAGAGATGAGAGAAAAACAATGGAAGAAATAAAAAAGTTGAGAGTGCAAACGTCCTGCTCGAGTGAGCAGTGCATATCCCCGTTATTAAAATACTGTGCATGAAAAAAAAAACTGGCGGGGTAAATATGCGAACCAGAAGGTCGAGTGCTTTTATCGAGAGCGGACTTGGACGAGGATATAGTGGCTGTGGAGGGGAATATCGAAAAAATGCAGAAAAAAAAAAATTAAACTTGATCCTCATCCGATTTCACCTCTCTAATAATAATTATCCAAGAAGAGAATTCTCGTTTAACCAGTCGACCGATATCATCTCTTTTTCTTTCATATATATAAATGAATAACATATTGGACAAGATAGAAGAAAAAGGAAAAAGGAATGGAGAAAAATAAATGAAAATAACGAAGCGAGTAAATAAACAGACGTAACTAAAAATAGATTTGACCGAGCTAAAAATATGTATCAGTTCCGAGCGAGCTGGCATATTATTCTCATTATCGTGATCCCTTGTTTTTTTTCTCTCATCCTGACTGGTTCTCCTCTTTTTTCATTCGCACGCGGAAAATCGCTCGAACGTGCGATCGCACGCAATCGCGCTCCACCGAATGAAAAAAAAGGGAAAAGAAGCGCGCCGCGCTTTATTTTCCGCGAGCCTCTTTTCCCTCTTTTTTTTATTAATAGTGTGGAAAGAAGAGGAGCGCAAATGGAGATGAGAAGTCACGAGGAACGCGAGAATTGGCGAGAGGGAGAGCCATAGAGAGTTGGAGAAAGAGGAAAAAATAGTGCTAGGCGAACCGGAGAAAAAAGGAGTGACGACGTCGAGGGAGGTGGGGAAAAAGCTTCTAATTACAGGCGGGAAGGTTCGAGTATATATCTCGGTGATGGGGAGAACAAGCACGAGTTGCCTCGTTAACCAGACGGCGTAGGGAAGACGCTGTTGAGATTCATCGGGATAAGAGAGAGCGAGAGAGAGAGAACGCGACAGTTTTACCGCAAAACATCGGGAAAACAAAGACGAGTATTTCACACGTGTTATATACGTGTACGCATAATACATATATGTATATGTGTAATATATAATATACACGCGGATAAAAAGTTAAACACACTCTCCCCGTGCGCGCGTATATACGAGTGCGAGCGAATGACAATGAACCTGGGAAAGAAGAAAAAAAACGCCTCGGATTATTCGAGTGACGTTGACGCGTTACGCGATTTCTTGCTCATTCAGATCAGAGAGCAACTTTGCGCTCTTTCAATCGCTCCGCGCCATCTTCACTCATTTCCTCTCTCCCTCGCACTCTCATTCTCGCTTATCGTTCCTTCTTCTTTTTCTTCGCTCTTCTTCTTCTTCTTCCTCCTCGTCTTCGTCTCTTCTTTTGTTTTCTTAATTTTTTTCGTTTTTCTCATTCCCTGGATTCAAGACCGACACGAACTTATTTCCGTCCACCAAGACCACCCAGAGTGATCTTACCGTACTTTTACTCGCTTTTATTTGTTTTTCAAATTGTTTCTTCTTCCTCCTCCGTATCGACGCCTTATCCTCTCTTCGCCTCATATGTGCGCTGGGAACTCCCCGATTGCCAACCTGTGCTCGATTATTCACTCAATCTCGCTTACGGGATTTATTTTCGAGCGAACCTATACCGTTTAACGTTTTACATTTTTTTACATATTCCCTTTCGTTTCTTTTTTTTTCCATCTTCAATTAAGACTGATGACGACGTCTCATACTACTTTCCGTAAACTATTAACGCTTAATATTTTCCATTTGTCTTTTCGTTCCTCCGATCCTGAGATGAGATGAGGATAAAAAATTCATGAACGAAAAAAAACGGTAACGTCAAACATTCATAAATTTTCAGCCCATTTGTTTTGTTTTGTTTTTATCCTTCACTCTAATTGATTGATCCATGACGAAACCGAGAATGGAATTTAATTGACGCTACGCGGGAAAAACTGGGAAAGTTTGACGTATCCGTTGAATTTTGATGTATACATATAGCTCTCGCGACTCTGTTATTGAACTTCCGCTCTCTTTTATCGAATTTTTATCTTAAAAACCGTTACGTCAACAGAACTGATCCTCCTTCGAAAAATATATAACGCCGCGTATGGACTTTTGTCTCTTTTTTCTCTTTTGAAAATATAATTATTTCCGACTCATCTTTATCTCGAGGAATCTACCTTTGACGGAAAAATATAATATATAGATGACACTTTTTGCTAATTGTAAGGTTCAAAGTCAAGATTATTCAATTGCTCACGAAATATGTATTATAACGAGCTCTGACGCAACACATGGACACGATTCGAAGCACCTCATTTTTTTCCCTCGCATTTTTGCTTATTCTTGACAAAATATTTATATGCGAGGCTGGACAAATCTGTGTCACGGCCAATTTGCTCTCGGTAAACAGAGAATGGAGATATCATCCGCGAGAGATCGTGTACGCATGCGTGGATCGTTTTTCAGGAGGAGAAAAAGAGGAAAATAATGGAGAATAAAATGGTGAAAAATAAAAGAAATGAAAAAAAGATCGCGGTGACGCTGATTGAACGCTCGGAAGGGTTATTTGTTCTTGCTTCGGGACTCTTTTTCTTTCCTCCTTTTATTTTTTCGACAGGAACATTCTGCACAAATTCCGATGGTCATTGACGCACTCCGCGATTCCCTACGCTCGCTCGCGTGTGTGGCTCATCCTTTATTTCTCCCTGGATTTTCCACATCCTCTCTTATTTCTCTGCCGCGAGATCTTTCATCTCTCTCTCTCTCTCTCTCTCTCGACCGGCGCTTTATTCAGTATACACCGCAGCCAATGGACGTGGAACGAGTGAGAGGAATTCCACGTATGCACACTTCGAGCTACCGTTCGAGTTTCCCTTCCGAATTCTCTCATCCTCCTTTTCATCCTTTTCGCTTACGTATTATACGTTTTATTCTCAACGCGCGCGCAATGCGAATGCCCTTTTTTCGCGTGTGGACTTTAATTAAATAACAAATTGCGTAATTGGGACCGTGGAATTTGTGCATCGGCAATGAGGAAGAGAAGAACGGATGAACGAAAAAGAAGGATCGAGAGAATATACAAACAAACAAACAAACAAAAAATCAAAATTAAACACTCATTTTTTACAATTTTTTGTCAATGTGTATTTTTCTTCATTTTTCAAAAATAACAAAATTGAAAAAACTCTTTTTGTCTACACTGTATTTTTTTCGTTTCTTACCATTTCGTTGAATGTTTTCGCAAAGCCTTCATGACGCGCATATACTTGTATATGAATTTTTAAAAGGTTTCACCATGTAGACACATATATATCATTGAGATATTTTGTTAAATCACAATATCCCAATACTCTCTCGTTCTCATAATTCTCTTGATCACTAATCAATAACATATATAAAAGCACAGAAACTACACGATACATAAAGCTAAATTTTATATCAATGAACAATTTTTTTAAAAGACTGTCCCGCTGGAACTATACCATAAAATCCTGAATCACAAAAAAGAAATAGATGCATGGGGCGCGGGGGCGGACAAAGTGGGGTACCCCAAAAATTTGGTGAAAATTTGCAACATTTCAAAATTTGATAAAGTTTACTTTCAAATAGCATTTTCTTTGCTAAGGACACTATATTTGAGGATTTGAAAACACATATAGACAAAAATTAAAATTAAAAATCAATTAACATTGCTGACAGAAAAAGATCATTTTCTTTGGGAATGAGACACATTTTGACGAAAAATATAATCAATTATCAATTAGATACTTGAAACAAGACGTCAAAATTAGTAATAAAAGTTAACAAATTATAAAAAAGAAAAATTTTTCTTACTTTTTGGAGGGGTACCCCACTTTGTTCGCTTAAAAAATTTATTTTTTCTCGTGGCAGCTGAAAAATTTCTTTCTTTCCTTTAATTGTGATTAAAAAACAAAAGATTCAGCATATTTAAACCCTCGGAATCGAAAGATTTTCTTTAAAATACCCCATTTCGCTCTCCCCCCTACCCCATATGTATTGCATTCGAAATAGAATCTACATACATCTGCCAAACGCTTATTCTTTTCCATTATTTTTTTAAGATGAAGCGTGTTCATAAAAGTACTGAGAAATGAAACTAGAAGGGAATAAGAAAACAAAGTTTGAGACGATGGAAAAGAAAAGATACAGGAAGGAACAGGGGGGCGGGAGAAGGGACAAGAGGTATATATAAAAGACATGAGGTATATACTACGGAGCCACGTGTTGACCCTCACCCCGGTGGTTGTGAGGTACAGGCTACCGCTTATCTAACCAATATCAGTAGAGTACCAGTAGCAAACGTACACCATGCATAAACACACAGACATATGCAGATACTTGTGCATATATAGGAATAGAGTTTACAAAAGAAAGATGCGAATGCTCTTGTCGAACACGCGAGGTCGCGATTTCAAGCAGCGAAGCGGCGAGGGTCCTATACTTGAGCACCGCCGCGGCCGGCATCATCGCTTGTGCATCTTTTTATCTCTCCAAATATTCCTCTCGTCTTATCGAAAATTCGACGTCGTGGAAGCTCAAGAAAACCATTTAGAAAAAGAATGTCTCAAAAATGAGAGTCCATTTCCAACATGTAATATTATTTTTTTTGTATAGATCGCGGTTACAAGAAAAAAAAAATTAAAAAGCAAAATTCCGTGACAGAAAAATGAAAAGGAATCCAGAGTGAGAGCTCTCTATACATACTTATTTTTTTGAAGCTTACGTTGAGATGTTTTGCCGTAAAAAAATTGTAATTGAATCAGTTTGGTTGAAGGTTTTTTTTGTTAATAGCCAGACTTAAGAAAAAATGTATCGTGACATGCAGCTGACAGATCGAGAAACCGCTCAACGGTTCCAGTGAGAGAATTATTAATCACTTATTAATTGCCCAAAAAAGTGTGTTGGCTTTTTTCTGATGATTCAAGGATCTTTTTTTATAATAAATTATTGCTTTTTTGGTTGTTGATCGATTTTCATTTTTGACAATCCGCATCAGTTCATCCATTTTTCACAAAAACATAAAATTTTTAACGAATTCGTATTAAAATCGTTCGCAATGTGTAATAAAAGGAAAAAGAAAACTTGAAGTTGATGCTTGAGAGTTTTTAAAGTTTCTTTTCCGAGGACCGCGGGGAATCGAGAAAATTGCACTCGAGGCATCGCGCAACCCTGTCTTGTACGTCGAAGTAAAAAAAATGAAAAAAAAAAGGTACGAAGGAAGATAAAGCGAAAAATGTTGCTCTCGTCTCGACCTGACTTCGGTAAAATCATCTCCACTGAAAGATGATTCGTTATAATTGGGATGCTGCGTTGCCGATCGAGTCGATTCCTCGGACCATGCGTCATGCTACGTCCGCCCCAAAATCCAAATTGCTCGTTCTTCCTCTCTTTCTTTCTTCCTCTCTTTCTTTCTTCCTCTCTTTCTTTCTTCCTCTCTTTCTTTCTTCCTCTCTTTCTTTCTTCCTCGCGATAGCAGCTGGGGTGTCGTCATTACCATAATTCGAGCCTCTCGACCGTGGCACCAACAATTTTCGATCCATTCGAAAAAGTTGCAAAAAAGTTCCGCACGATGAGTCTTCTTCTTCTTCTTCCTCCTTTCCTCCCATTATTCTTTTTTTTCTTGTATACTTCGAGATCCTCACAGCTTCTTCGAGGAAGCCGAAAACTTTCAATTGATGCGAAAATATGTATAAGGTGAAACATTTGAAGGATGAGGATAAATACACACGCAGTACCGAACATTCAAACGAAAACAACAAAAAAGCCCAAAGGATCAAGACTGTAGGGTAAAGGGGGGGCAAAATGGGGTACTTCAGAAAATTTTCCGATTCCAACCGTTTGAATATGCTAAATTTTTTGTTTCTAATTACAATTGATGAAGGAAACAAGAAAAGAAAAAATTTTTTTAGCAAGCAAAATATCGAGTATCCCTCCAAAAAGTAAGAAAAATTTTCTATAATTTATTAATTTATTATTAGCTTCGACGTTTCGTTTCAAGTATCTAATTGATGATTTATTTTGATTTTCGTGTAATTGTGTCTCATTCTCAAAGAAAATCAACCTTTTCTACCTGCTATGTTGGTTTTTGATTTTTTATTTCAATTTTTGTTTGAATGTGTTTTGGAATCACCAAATATAATGTTATTGGTAAAGAAAACGCTATTTGATATTAAACTTTGTCAAATTTTAATATATTAAAAATGTTCACCAAATTTTTGGGGTACCCCATTTTGCCCTCCCTTACCCTGCTGCAATTGTGTAATAAATTAATGGTCGAAGTAAAAAAAAAAGAGTAAACGGTAAGCAACAATGATCCGGAGATGATATGAAATTTTCCAAATGTCGTCGAAGTGTAACAAAATAACGCAGTAAAAAGATAAAAGAGTGCATCGAGAAAGTAATAGATAAATAAATAAAAGTGGGGTGCCAGACATTTTGGACGTGAGGTTAATGAGACTGTGCGAGTGTTGGTATCGTTTCGTGCTCTATGTTCATCGTGGTCGCGTGTTTGGTGAGACTGCGGCGAGCTGAAAATCTCTGGTGAAACCTCATGAATGTTATCAGTTTGGTTTCATCATTTTCATCCTCGTTGTCGTGCCTCCGGGACTCGGATTGAGTCGTCCCTTTAGCATCGACTTCGCGCATACGTCTTATCTTTTCGCTCGGTTGGCTCTTTCGAGAGCGACCAAGAATAAACGGATGAGAATTTAACAAAAAGAAGATAAAAACAAACGTTGCGTCAATAAAAATATCGCGGAAAGATGACGAATCTCGGTTGATCGTCGTCGTTGTTTTTTTTTCTCCACCTGTGTGCTGATTCAAGAAAATATTGTAAAAGAGAGACGCGATGAATAAAGAGCAATAAATGAAAGTACGTTGCGCTCGATCGCGGCAGAACGATTATGAGCGATTAAACGGATGCAATTACGATGAGTAGCGCGTCCTTGCAAGGATGTGCTTTGGCGCGCGCGGGAGACGCGCGAGCGTCGTCACGTGGTCGGACGCGGAGCGGTCACGTGACCCGCGCTCGGACGTACCACACGCTCCGGTCGCGCCATCGTCCGAAGACCGCGAAGTAGAACGAAACGATCTTTAATTATTGTACTCGCGGGTCTTTCATTATACATTTAGTAGGTATATTTTTGTTCGCATTGTTTGCATCATCCGAAGGATAATCGAGCAAATATTGCATGAACGTCGGAGCTTGTTAAAAATACGCGAGATTCACCATGTAGAGAGAAAAACAGAGGTGATGGAACGTGTTACTCCGGCGTGGAAACACCTGTCGCTGAACGCCATTAAGACGCGTTTTTCCATGAACGCAACGATTTACGAGATGACACGCCATCCCAGCCAACGAGAAAACGACAACGAATCTTATGCACATGCGCCCATTAATTATATCGAGAAGAAAAACGGTCAAGTAACGCCGCTACAAAAGGAAAAACGAAGAAAAACGCACACGTGCTGGACACTCAGACTTTTTCTCGAAAAATTCACTAATCGAGAGAGGATTATCGTTTCTTCTTTTTTCTTCCTCCTGCGTGTAAAAAAAAAATTTTACGGACATTATTCTCGAATACACATATAAGAGCGTCAAGGTCGCGTGGAAGCGTCAGCCTCGTAAAAATCGTGATCGGTACCCAAATCCTCGGCCATCGTCTTTTTTTTGCTGCCTCGTTTTTTTTTCAGTCGGAACGCTGGAAAAAAATAGTCGTCCGTTTGTTCGGTAATCTTGAGGATGTTTAAATGATACTAACGAGTATAAATATACCTGAGATATCCCGCGTGTGTGTCGCTCCACATCAGGGTCAGAGGTCGAGGCGAGTCGAAGAAAATGAAGATGAAGCCGAGAAGAAGAAGAATCGAGTCGATGACGTCGTCCCCACCGGCCTTGAGATGTCCATCGCATATCTCGTGCGGGTATACACATCATCGCGATCGGGAATCAATTTTGTCAACAAAATTAAGTTCATGTACGATAAAACGCGAGAGAGCGAATGAGACAGCAATAACAATAAAAAATGACATTTGCAAAAAAAAGATTTTTTTATTATTTTTATATACGCTTTTTATCAAGATATAAGGTAGAGAGGGGCAAATGGGGTACTTAGGAAAATTTTTCGATTCCAAGGGTTTAAATATGCTGAATTCTTTGTTTTTTAATCAGAATTGAAGGAAACAAATTAGATTTTCAGCTGCCATAAGAAAAAAAAATTTTCTTTAGCGAACAAAATGGGGTACCCCCCTCCAAAAAAGTAAGAACACATTTTCAACTTTATAATTTGTTTAATTTATTATTAGCTTTGACGTTTTGTTTCAAGTATCTAATTAATGATTTATTTTGATTTTCAATTAAATGTGTCTCATACCCAAAGAGAATCACCTTTTTCTATCTGCTATGTTGCTTTTTGATTTTTAATTTTTATTTTTGTTTAAATGTGTTTTGAAATCACCAAATACAATGTTCTTGGCAAAAAAAACGTTATTTCATATTAAACTTAATCAAATTTTGAAATATAAAAACTTTCCCCCCCCCCCCCCCCCCATATTGCCCCCTCTACCATATTTCACCTCTATTTGAAATTAGAAATAAATACGTTTTTCTCAGTTTCTTACTTTTTCCTAAATCATGTACGTTTTCTGCTTCTCTGGTCGCAAGCTTTTTTATACAAAAAAAATTGTAAGGAAAAAAGTAAAAGAGTGATTAAGCATGTGTATATATACAATACAACACGAAACGTAATTGAAGTTTTTTTCAACATGTTTACGTACATACGTTTTATTTATTGAATCTTGTTGTACGACCTTTCTTTCTAACGCGTTATTACACCTCCATCTATTTATAGCGAGTAGATAAAAAAAAGAATTATCTTCGAGTTTCGCAAGGAAACTGCGTTTAATGCCTCCTCGCACCGAAGTCAATTCCTCGCCAACGAATGCGCGATAAATGCACATTATTTTAATCAACTCAAGAGGAAGAGAGAGATGGAGAGGAAAGTTTTATTATTACAACAACAAAAGTCCTGAACGATTAAGAATTTTGCACGTGCGTGATGATGCAGCTCGGTTAATTGCATTGATGCTTTAATACCTTACCTGGAGCTTTATTGCCTCCTTCGGTGTATGATGTCAACGGCGATAACGTTCATAAATGAACGCGCATCTCGTCGTATTTTAATCTCACTTCTCTCTCTCTCTCGATCTCCCTCTCTCTCTTTTTCACTCGTTATTATGGAGTACTACACGTACTGTTAGTTTCGCTGATTCCTAAAGATACACTTAATACCCGTCATGGTCGTTTATAAAATGAATTATCGTCGTCTATTAATTAAAATTGCGCGAAATAATAGAGAGAAGCAGGGAAAAAATATTTCAGGGCGTTTCGATTCTTTGAGCAGTTTCAAGTGGCTATTTATCTCAATTTTTATTTATTTTGGATTTTATTATTTATTTAATATTTTTTTGTATGTTGGAAAAGAGTGGCAGAAGGAAGAAAAATCGTAATTGACGCAGGGAATAAGAGAGATCGGTAAGCAAGGCACGAAACTCGCATTGTTTCACGAGACAATTTTATACCGAAGAAATACGAGAATTTCCCGGAAGGAGTATCGAGCTCGCGGACTCGAAGACGCACGCGTATGTATACGCATATACGTTCCCATCGGAACATACATACTGAAATCGCGGTGAAGCTTTTACTACCTTAAGCTAAATACCGTTCGAAGAATCGGCACGAGTTTCGCGATCGCTCCGCGATCCTTTACCGTACCTGGGAATCCTCGATGCGACGGGAAGAAAATAAGGGAAAAGAACAAAAATCGTGGCAATGATTCAAGAATACGAGCGTTCCGACTTTTGCGTAAATCCTTCGCTGAGAGAAAGAGAAAGAAAAGTACCAGAGTCGCTACCGCGACGCGCTTCGTCACCAAGAGGGAAAAAAACACGTCCAGAGAAAAGTTTTCTCCCGATTACCAGCGTGGGCGAACTTCTCTCATCCTTTTGAGATTCAGTAATGTATTCGATTCCACAAATCCTTCCCACCCCATTTCTCCTTTTTCAATCTTTCTGCGAAGTCAACTAACTTGAGCCTCTCGAATTTTTTATTATTTTATTGTTCTCTCGTCGACGGGCTCTTCAAAAGACGAAACAAATTTCTGCGTAGTCACGGGTGAAATAATTTTGCTGAGAGTTCAAGTCATTTGTCAACTTTCGTGGAATCTCTACGTGAACATATCGATACTTTTATCGCGAGAGTCTTTGGAGTTTGCGTAAAAGTTTCTCTTTAAAAATAATATTTTGATAACCAAATTTCATTGCTGTAAAAAGTAATATACAATACGAAGGAATTCAATTAAAGTTTAAAAATAGATGGAAATAGTAACTTTCAAAGATGTCATTTAAAAAAATCCATTTCAGATGGTTTCAAAAGATGTAGGAAAAGTTTCCAGATATACAATGAGCACAAAAAAAAATACGTTCTTCCCACTTTCTGACGAAGATATTCGCGATTGCAAATGAATCTTTTAACAGATTGAGTAGATGGGCAAATACGATTTTTTGCTTTCAATTAAAAATTTTTTTTTAATAATAAACACCCCTTACGAAAACACATGCATATGTAATTGTATTGCTTACGCACGACAAAAAGTATACATAAACACAAAAAACTTGGAGTTTATTCCGACCTATTGAATTAGTTATGAATGATAAATGACGACATTGTAAGTCAAACTGTCCAAAAAACGCGAAATATTGCAGAGTTTGGGTTTTGTACATGCATACATACATGCATTAATCATGAGAGAAACTGTAATCTGAAGACACGGCAATGTCTTGGCGCCAAATAATGAATAAAAACACCAAATATAAAACTTTAGGGCCATCAAGATCGTCAAGACGCTGATACCCCGTATACTTACACTAAGATTGGATCAATCCAATTTTTTGCAAATTAATTTTCAAAATACCGACGAATCAATTTAGTCACCTTCAAGCCTGACCTATATACTTAGATCTATAGAAAATCATATGTGTTCTTTCGAATGGCAATAGATTCATCCCGATCCATTCAACCCTTGTCAAGCTATAAAATTAGTTTTATTCGGTATAATATTTCTACAAAATTGATAGATCTAGGACCATGTCTACATCGAAGTGCCGCAATCGATATTTGTAATTAATTCCGAAATTTCCACCATTCTCACCGACGCTTACGTCAAAATATCAACACGTCACCAGTTTTAAAGTTTTGTTTTATATACGAAAATACGGATATATTTATATAACAAATACGGAAGAGTGTCTCTCAAATAATCAAAAAAGGTATAATTATCAAAAGAAAGCAACACAATCAGCTTTTTTTGGAAATTTGTAGAATAACGTGATTATTGAAGAAGTTCATTTTTTCAGAGTATTTTGTGCTAAAGAGTAAAGAGCTTGTCGTAACATAATGAATATATCTGCTGAACAATAATCAAGAGTCGCGGTAGCGACTCGAGGCAAATACATTTACGGAACGTCAACTGTACGCTCTCGAGCTACCGCTACTCTTTTTCCCCGAGTTTGCCGTTTTTTAACAGGTTTGAAATTTATTTATTTTATATTTAATTTTTGGTACTTTCCCGCACGATTCTGTAAAGCCCAATATTTTTTTTTCTCTATTTATAAAAAAAACCCGAATTCGTACCATGAACGCATGATTATGAACCAAT
>JAPYYX010002954.1:0-13091 GCA_030522605.1 Cremastinae sp. B BG-2022a
AAAATTTCACAGTATATTCTTGAGATACTATACTTTCGAAATATCGAATAAGAAAAAAATCGATTTTTTGAAAAGTCTAGACCACCGTGTCCCCTTAACATTTGGTAAAAAATGCAAACATTTATAGATGACACATATTTCGTTGTATGCATGCCAACGTCAAAAAAATAACTACTACATTTTTTAAATTACGTCTATTTTTTAATATTAATCAATTTTTCTAACGAACTGCGTTTGTCTGAAAAAAAATTCGTTACATACAATAGTATGTTACGCTTTTTTCCTACTTTTTGCGAAAGAATTTTTTTTTTCAAAAAGACAATTCAACGTTGAATCAGAAAATTACTTCGTGTATTGTCAGCAAAATGGATGTAAAATTTTGAATGACAATTTTTCCGGACAAAAAGTTACATAATTTTGTCTCGCTTCCATGAAAAAAAGGTTGGCCAAGTGTGCGAATTTTTGATTACCGAGCATACAGTAACGTTCGCCAGTAGGGGGAAAATTTGAAAGAGTCTGTTTTATGTTCACGCCAGCGTGCGGAAAACGATTTGGGCAAACGGTCAAACTACCCGGTTTTGCAGCTGGAGCTATAAATACGAGAGCACGCACATCGAGAGAAAAATATGCATGATAACTTGTCTCAATTTTCTGGAAATTTATTCTATTGATACGGTACACGGCCGTTTTGCTGAAGACAAATAAAAAAAAGAGAATAATATAAAGAATGCTGAAAATATCTAATATTTTTTTCTATGTTAACATCAATAAATAGAGTGTTTGAAAAAAATAATCCCTTAGCTCTTATGCTGGGTCAAATCCGTGTGGACTTTTTTATCTACTTCCGGAATAGCGAACATCATAATTTTTCGACAAACGCAGTATTTCACCTTTACAATTAAGTATGATAGTGATGCACTTTATATCGTTGCTTAAATGGCATAAAATTGTTCATTTTCACATAAATCTTGACATAATTCCACTTCCCAGTTCAAACCCTTTGTTGTAGGGTTGATAATACCGAGCTTTGTAGACCGTAACGAAAAGTATTCCGTACAAGGCCGGCAAATACGATTTAGTTAAAATTTGTAATATCAACATTTATTTTTCCCTTGCAACATTTATTGTTATGTTTAAATTATTTTTAAATGATTTGAATCGGAAAATATATTATTCTCAATCCGATTAAATATTAGAATACAAATTTTTGTACCAACTGAACTAATTGGAGCCCGTTTTTTTTTTATTTAATTTAAGCCCGTAAACGTACTTGTCTCGATTGTTATATCACTTATACTGCATTTGGATAGATTTTATACACACTTGAAAATATAATCAATAAATAACAAAAAGATAATGAATAGGGTTGAAGGAATAAATTTGGAAGCATAACATTGAAGAATAAGTGAATCGTGACGGTAGGCGGTTCACTCAGCGTGTTTCTGCGGGCGATAAGCCATTGCACCCGAATGATTTTCGTGTTCGCAGTCGAGTTCGGTTATCGCGCGGACCTGATGTGCCATCTGAATGACGAAGCAGTATAGCTCTCGCGGTTTTGCCATCCAATTGCTGGTGGATTCAAGTCGAAGCTCCATAAATCCAGGACGACGCGCTTTCCCGGAGATATTGGTCAGCATGGCTCCAGGGTTTGTTTAAGGGACACCTCGCTTCCAATGTGATTAGAGGGTTTGTCCGGCCTCTGCTCCCCCAGATGAAGCCGCGCCACTTCGTTTCCCCACTTGAGGTTTGACGTTCCACCATGCATCGTCGATCCTTTCAATCGCTGATTCAACGGCTCGTTGCCTCTCTATCCTGCAGTCTTCATCCAGTCCTGTATTTCGATTAATCGATCATCCTCAACCAAATCCGCGCTTTCCCCGCGTCAATCATCCGTTCGCACAGTTCAATCAGTACTTTGATGTTTTTATTAGAAACCAGAAAATTTATCATGCTGTGTAAAATGGTAAAAATGGAAACGATCGATTTGTAATAAACTGAAATTTCCAAGGAGCATTGAAAAGAAAACAATGATCAAGTTTAGTGTTCTCTAATTATAAAAAAAATCTTATGAATTATAAATCCAAACAAAACAAAAAATTTCTCTGGTTCTTTTTTCGAGACAGCGACTTTTCACACGATATTTTTGAAAAAACTTTACTCACGAACGATATAACTTGAGGGAAGATTTTTTTCAGATAAAGTATATCTGAAATCGTTTGGAATCCATTTAAACTGTCTTTATTACTTTTTTGCATGATAAGAAAGATTAGATTCGAGTGATAATGGATTCTTATTCTCAATAATATATGGCGGATTCGCTCTTTCCCCCTTTTGAAAAATAAGGTAGCAGGTCCGCGCTCTTCCCCTCGATTCTAAAAAAAGGAAGAGACATTTATCTTGGGGGTTAACAAATAAAAATAAAGCGTAAGCGTGCGGGAAGGGCGTCGACCGGAGCTTCGACAACTCGAATCCTGCGGGCGATCCAACGTTTTTATCGATCGAAGAAATTCTGTGTACGTAAAGAATCCTTCGTCGAGCTCGAGAGGTTGTCCGAACCGAGAAAACTTGGTGCGCGTGATGGAGATTTCCGAGGAATTTTTGGTGTAGCGTGTAAACGGCCTTGCGGGAGGCGTGTCACGAATAGGCGTCGCAAATTGCATATCGACCGGACCCTGAAGAAAGTACCATTATATTTATAGCCACATCTGTAACAAACTGCTCCGCTAGGATCGAGTCTTTCGAAATTCAATTTCCTCATCGAAGCGCCCTCTACGTAGAATTTCTTTTACCCTTCGCTCTCTTTCTCTTTTTCCCTCTCTCTGTTGTACTCTTTCTAACACTTCTTTTCATTCCCCATTTTCTGGCGCGTTGCGATGGATTTTTACCGTTCCCCCGTTACGAAAGCTACCGCTCGAAAACATAACGTTGTCTTACCGAGGCGCAGACGTGACTTCCCTTTCAAAATTTTTTGTGCAGCACGAATCTTCGACCTAGTCGCTGTCCCTGAGGCCAAACACGATTTTCTCTTCAAGATTTAACGACTAACCTCGAGCGCAAAAAATATGGCTCATGAATAAACCATTTTTTTCGTTTTGTAAAAATTGAAAAGAAATAGTACAAAATTTTCAGTTCTTTTTTCTTCCGAACTGAAAACATTTGTATCATCTGATATTAAGAAAGAATAGGGAAGATCTTTTCGCATCGTATTTTACGACTTTTTTAGCCCTCATTGTGTTTCCTGAGAAAAAAAGAAATATCTTTACGATGAAAAAATTGACATCTATCATTTTTCGCAATATTGCAAATTCAATTAATCAAAAAAGAAAAAAGTCAACAAAAAGTGGACACTCCACCCGTGTCGAATATCACAATAATTTGTACACGCTTCGTATATATCATAAAGCGAAAACTATAAAGCACTCTGTAATGTGCAGTTTTGTTTATTTCGAGCATTTGCAGTAAATTTTTACTTTGTGTTCGAACAGACAAAGTTATACGATAAATATAGTGAGAATTAACAGCTTTATTCGATAGAATTTGTTTTTCAGTACGTGTCATGTTTCATCGATTCTTTGTAGACTTTCTGCTCTTTCTAGTTTTCGGTAGAATGAATAGCGTAAATAAAAAGATAGCTCAAATAACGATGAGTGCAAGTTCCTCCAAAAACGCTGCGATCGAATGTTTTCGTTGCTTTGACGTGTTTTCTGTAAAAAAAGTAAAAATATTCGATCTATATTTTCACAAGCTTTGTCGCTCATACATAAGTTATCATTCTGTTGTCATTTTATTCGACGACATCGATCCTTTGAAAAAGAGAAAAAAAAACTTTCTTCCGGAATGGTACAGAAGAAAATGAAGACATGTGCCAAACTTTTGTGCTGGCTGGGTGAATGCGCAAGAAAATTGGTCGGCAATGCCCGGGTGTCCTCGCCTCTTCCCAATTTTTGGTCAGAAAAGCCTTCTGTCAGTGGGGGAAAATTTATTGAGGGTGGAAAAAACTCAATAAAGAATGCGTTCATATGATTCTTAATTTTTACTTCAAATGAATTTGTCGTGCAACTTTTTTCTTTATATTTATGCCTTTTGTTGAGATGATTTTCAAAGTATGACAAAAACTATTTTGACCAACAATTTTCTTTTCAAGACGAATAAATGATGATGAAGGCTAATGAATTCTTTTTCGTTGATTGCAGAAACGCACCGTGGAGCTGGAAAAATTGGTAAGTCTCGACGATGCAAAAAAAGGGAAGATCCGTCGGAGCTTGGATGACGGTGCGGAATAACGAAGCTTGTAGGAAGCTCAATTTTTTTGCGTCTAGGTCTGAAGAAAAATCTAATCCATGCATCAGAGACCAATCTCTCGATTTAGGTCTTTTTCCTCTTTTTCATTTTCTTCTTACTCTCTTCTTTTTCTTGTTTCTGTGACGGAATCGTCCTTCGATGATTCGCTAAAATTTCACCATACATCTTACCAGGCTCAGCGGATCTTTTCATACGCGAATAATAAATTATCTCTCATGGCCCTGTCATATTTTTCCGACTAATCTCTTGCATCCGGCCGGATTATCGCGAGACAGAGCACCTGAGGAGAAGCGAGATCTGTCCCCATATTTATGATCCCCTATAAAACACACTGTCATTCCTCATGAATATATACTATGACATAATCGAAACATGCAACTTCGATTTTTCGCTAACGTTCTCGCAGACACATGTATACGGGGCGTTCTATCTTAAATCGCCCACTTTTGAACCTGATTCTTTTTGATTTGGCTGAGTAATTTTTTATCTTTTCTGTACCTCATTAAAGCTGTGCTTCAGAATTTTTTAAATTTATTGTCACACCGAAAAAAATCTTTTCGAAAAAATTCATGTAGTTACTAACGTTTTTTAAAAATGTTGTTCTCTTAAATAACATAAATTTTGGAAAATGTGATGTCAAGTTCTATAACATTTTTTTTTCTTAAAACGGAAGTGGGTAATATTTTTTTTCATTTCAATCCTAATTTTTTTCAAATTCACCATCTTTGATTGTTATTTTTTTTCAAAAGTTAGATTATTTTCATGCACGATTCATCGGCTTTTAGACAGATTCCATATTATTCCTCTTTTTTTTCTTTGGTTCCTTTTTTCCGTAATTTCCCTCAGCCAACATGCGGGACCGCCAAAACTCAATACCAACCACGAATTGACGACTGTCAGTTTTTTAAAATAAATGAGCCAGTTTTTCAACGATTTTATCGGTAAAAAAGTAGGTCGAATTCCCATATGAAATGTCTTAACTTTTATGTATTTTATTCATTGAAAAATCTCGTAAAATGTTTGAAACAATTTCCAATAAAAGTATCTATATTGTTTGTGGAAAATAATCATGATTTGTTAAAAAATTGGAAAGAATTACCTTTTAAAAGCACTATACTCGAAAATATCTGGTACTCGGAGATAAACTTGATGAAATTGAGATTCATAAATTCACCCTTGACGGAAGCGGCTTACTCGTCGAAAGTGAGGAAAAAAGAATTAGCTTCGATATAATAAAAATTGTTTGGGACGAACAAGGTGCGTTAATTCCGGGACTGGGAGGCGAGCGTGTCGGTGAGTGGACATTAAAATAAGATTATCTGAAATTAAATCCGGAAAAAGCAACCCTCTTTGTCTCCCCTTTACTTTTCTTCCTCGGGATCGTTGATAGTTGCAGGAGGTTAAAGGAAGAGGAAGTTAGAAAAAGAATATAAGAGCATAATGTCTGCATCGCGTATACCAAAAAAATGAGAGAGCTTGGAAAATAGAGCTTGATACAGTTAAAGCTCAGAAATAAGTGGAACGATGAGGAGCGAAAGGATAAAAAAGATAGGACTGGAAAAACGTTGATGCGTTCCAGCCGCGATTTCTTTTGAGGATCCCTGAGAGCATAAAATAAATCACGTACCGGGAAAAGAGCTTTTCATCCCGAATCCTGGGAGCGAGTGCTCAGAGTTATATATGTATATTGCACATGATTTTCGTCAAAAGTAATGGTCGCTGCCTGTCACGTGAACATTTCGTCGTTCGCCTTCCGCAACTTTTCTTTCGGATCTTACACTCGCGAATCAGCGAGATGTTGAGAGACAGTCGAGATTGTTAAGGTTTTTGGCATACCGCTCAGCAGTTCTAGAATTCTGAGAATTTTTCTGAGAAAACCTTTAAAAACCATCTCGAAGAAGCCTTAGAGAAAAACCGTTTCAAAAGAGCATGAGCGACAGAGTTCCCTTAAGAATGATTTCTGTAAAAAGCTATGTATGTTGAAAATTTATAAAAAGCTATTCCCATTAATGTTTTGTGTTTTAACGTTACACTTACATTTAAAATTTTGGAAATATATTTTTTCTGTATTGTCATACGCTTCACCACTAGAGGAATCGATTTTAGCTTGCCTTCCAGCGCAAAAGGCAGAGGATTCCCTCGATTTACGCCTTTACGCATAGATATTGGTTGAATATAGGAAATTCAGATCACGTTGCGACTCGAGAAAGGTCAATCATATAACTTTGAGATAATATAGAGTCATTAAGGAACTAATGAATCCCATCTCAAACCTGTGAATCTGCAATCTCTACATTTGTGATGCAATTGCCATAATTAGCGCACTATATTTTTCACGCTATATGGAAAAGGCATGAATGGTTGGATTGAGGGCACGCACAACATTCTACTCTTCAATACGATTAGGTATAGAAATCATGCAGTAAGCTATTGAAGAATAGAGTTCTATGTGCTTTCCGGATTGAGGACGTGCGAGAAGAGCGAGCGTTATTGCGCGACATTTCCATAGTTTTCGACGTTCATGTGAGGTTGGAAATTTTTTTCTTTAAAACGCGTTAGAAAACCACGAAAACTTCCTGTGCACCTTTTCATTCTAATTAGAAATCAGTTAGATTAGAGTATATATTTTGTGGTATCTTCGTATATTGAGAAGCCAATCAATGAATAATAAAATAATTTTTGTACTCGATGTCCATTAAACGACCTTGCTTCGAGAACTGTGTGGCTAAGCCTTGTGGTCGTTTGACGTTTTGCAGCATGTATATGAATAGTATAAATATGTCAACATACACAGTTTGTGAAACTAGTACAAATGAGCAGCATGTTTATCATTGGTTGCAATGATGAAAGGCAGAGGCAGAATTGATATTTCTCCCATCCAAATGGGCAGATACAAGGATTTTGGTCAATAAGCAAGATGTACCAAGGCAAAGCCTGGATGGACATCCAGGCGCAATAACTAGACATTCAAAAGCTGCTCGTAATCTGTGAGACTTGATGTCGAAATCAAAGTGTTTGTTTCAACGACGTAACATGCAAGGTTTGAAGGGATCCACAAAGAGATAGCCAATCGGCATCTTCTTCTATTCCTTATGTCTATACCTGCATGTGAGAGCTCTATGCGACTCACATAATGCCATGATTACTACGCAGAGATCACACGGTATGTTAGAACCAGAACCTTTAAAGAAAGAGACAATAATGCGATCAGGTGCCGGAATAAAGGGCGAGAAAGCGGAGATGGAAATTCGCCCGCCTCAAATTTCACTTCTCCAGTCTAAATTTATCTTTCATTTGTTCAACAAATGTTATTACGTTATTACTGATACGAGAATTATTCTCCATACGAGAATTCACATCTTGCTAATGATTCAGTGCTGAATAAACACTTGCAATAGAAACTGGGATATTATATTAATTTATATTTCATTTCATCGTTGGAAATTAAAGGCCTTTGAATGTGTTCTCGTCTTCCTCACGGTTCACTTTTTTCATCTCGAGGAATCGGAATAAGAGTGTAAATAGTGACGGAGCTCCTAGAGTATAATATTAATCGAGTGA
This sequence comes from Cremastinae sp. B BG-2022a, assembly GCA_030522605.1. Lineage (NCBI taxonomy): Eukaryota > Metazoa > Arthropoda > Insecta > Hymenoptera > Ichneumonidae > Cremastinae sp. B BG-2022a. The sequence continues at coordinate 7,864 of JAPYYX010002954.1, forward strand.
GTAAATTCCTTCATACGAATGGGAATAAGCCTGCAGGCTGTACTGCAATATCCTAGCTTTTAGAACATTAACTTCTCCATCAGAATCACATACGTATTTCATGATAATATCACGCTACGTTTGTGCAAAGGTTTTCATTTGATCAAATATGTTTGTACTAACTTGAAAACCATGTTTCTTTAATTAGAAACAGCAGAATACATGTGCGTAAGCATATGTCGCAAAAAAATCTGTAATATTACACAATCAAAAAGTAAAATCAGACAGTGAATATATTATATTCAAATAGATATCAATATATTATGAGGATAAGGTGAAATCTTTCCTTCTTACAATCGTTCGGTATGACAGTGTCATACTATTTGGCATCGTGAAGAAATTGTTTCATCACGACACATTAAGAACGGATAGTCCTGTGCTGAATTTTAAGCTAATCTAGCAGGTGGAATCCGAGGACACAGACACGAAGTCAAGTCCGCAGTTAATAATGTCAGCGGCTGTGCAGCCCTGCAAGATGGCGGTAGCTGAAAGGGAGACGGGAAAGGATTGCCCTGACCCGAGTTCACACATTATTGTCATCCCGGTGGAGACAATAATTCTCTTCATACGACAGGCTTAATACCAACGTTATATCCCCGGTCACAAGGTTATTGTAAAAATCGAAATTCCAAACGTGAAATCTGATCCTTCTGACTAGACGATTTTTATTAATTGAAATTTGTTTATAAAAATTGTTAATCAAACTACAAATAATGTACTTAATAAATGGCCAAATTCTCTATTGTCTACAGAAAACAGTAAATCTAACTAAAAGAAAAAAAATAATTTCAAAATAAATAAATGAGAGAATAAAACAAAATTTTAGCGGAAAATGCTTGTAGATCCATCCCGGCGAGTTGATTCGCGTCGAAATTTGTTTTTTATCTTTCGTTGGAGGAGAGGTAATGGGATGTATTTCGAGGTTATTTAGAGCACGAATTACTGCAGGGCATGCGAAAAACGCAGTATGCATATACTCATCGACATTCGCTGGATAGGGTCAAGCGGTGAGAGAGGGAATAAGAGAACGGGATGAAAAAAGTTCAAGGACCAAGAGCGGGGAGATCAGGGCTTGATTCGTCCGGAGAGAAAACTTACCAATGCGCTGGCGCGTTTCACCAACTTGACCTGACAACCGGGGTCTTCGCACCTGCAACCAGAGTGGGGAAGTCAAGGGGAGGCGGCTCAACCCCATCGCGCACTCTTGACGTCACTGAGGCAGCCATCGGGTTCCGTGACGTCACAACTATTCTACCGTTACGTCACCGTAACCCATCAGAGTCAATTTTGTGCATCCAATTACAATATTTCATCCTTTCATCCTGCACTGTGGATGTTTTTACTATTTTAACTCTACAATTTTTTTTAGATTTTTGGATATATTCGTCCATTTCCAAGTTTTTATCATACATCTTATTATGTGAAAAAAATTTTTACTATTTTGATTTTGGTCCATTGGTCGACTTCATCAACTTCATCAATGGTCAATAGAACTTCATTGATCCATATCTTTCTGGAGGTGCAGTTGACCCCCGGTGAATTTTCGTGATGTTGATAAGTGATTTTTCAAAAGTTCTTTCGAAAGGAGTTGTTTGGTTTCGCAAACAATAATTTTTCCTCTCCACTTTTTTGGTTAAAATTATTCTGGCTCAGTGTTTGATTTTCTTTTGCCCTTTGAAAGGTATGACTGCTGAAACGAGAATATAAACACGCCTGGGCGTCTCTCTTTCAGTACCTGTTTTTTTCAGTGAGAAATTGATGGGCTGGTGAGCCTTAGTGGCTTTCTTCGAGTGACTGGATAAAATGTTGAAGAGAGCCCGCACTGAATAGATATTCTGTGTCAGGTGGAACTTTCTGCAGTGTAGCCTGTACGTTTTTATCGGGGATACTTCTGAGTACCAGACTTTCGTCTGTTCGATGCATCCCGCACTTTTTTCGCAGAACTGAATTTTTTATTTCTTCAAAACTTGTGAGCTGGGCCCAAACCTTGTACCGAATAATTCCAAGAAAGTGCCCATTCTGAACAGAAACAAGCTAGTAAAGGCTCAGTCCACAATACTTGACAAGTTTGACCTGAACAGTGTATTCGGATGTAGAACTCCCATGCATAACTCGACTGGTACTCGTTTTGAAAATATTCGTTTATTCTTGCATACGTGTACCACAAAATTCCTTCTGCCCTCCAGGATATGTGTGAAAACAAAATTCGCCTAATTTGTTTATACCATTATTTGCTACAATTTGGAATTGTTTAAATGATATTAAAAACAAATATACTCACGGTGCTGTAGATTTCTATATACAATTCTTTCATGGCAAAAATTACGAAATTTAGTGGGACGAGAACCAGCACCGTTCTCCTGCTTCTTTCCCTTTTTGAAGTTTCGCATGGCTCGAGGATTTGGCATACATATTCATGAGTGGACCCCGTTCACTAAAGTACCAGGATCACCGCTTCTAGTCCTCCTTCGTGATTCATTCCCATTGCGCACTTGTCTTTTGTCTCATTCCCGAAGAGACATCTATTTTTTCTTCACGATGGACGTTAAAAAATGTAACCCTTTTTTACTCAGAAAAAATCATACCTCAATCTTTTGTTTTTTGAATAAATTGACATTTTATTATACAAAAAATCATTTTTCTTCGAAATCTTGTTGATTTTTTTATTAACGAATAAGTAAATTCTTATGAAAATTTGGAATATACCGTAATTTTTTGAAGTGTAATTTTTCGAAACAAACATTTTACCCATACCACCAATTTTCAATTGTGCAATCTATGCAAATTTTAATGCATTTCAACTTGGTCACAAAATAATTTTATAGCATATGATAAAAACTTTTCATTACTTGGCGTGCTTTTTTATTTTTAAAAAGAGTCGAAATCGTATTTTATCCATCAGGCTCCGATGCAGTCCTATGAAAAAAACTACCCTCCAAAGAAGAGACAGGAGAGTAACCCTGGAAGAGCTCGAGACTGAGCGCACTTAGATCACAGTCGAGAAGGCTGCACAATAGAGATTCCAGAACCATGAAGACTGAGGACTAGGCCTAGTAAAAACTTGTACACAGGAAATTGCAATATGAGAGCAAAAAATCAAGGTCATATTCGAGTCTAACAGTGGATCAAAGTACATAGTTAAATAAATGGCGTCTTGCGCCATAAAAAGTTTCATTTGAAAAGTAATACAAGAGAGAAGTTCCATATTCTTTCCATTGCGATGTTTAAAATACATCATGCGTCTGAAGTGGAGATGGCATCAGTTTCACCACATAGAACAAAAAAATGTTCAAACGATCGTAAAAAAGACTTCAACTCTGAAGATTGCAGGCAGTGAATGCTTGTATCAAAAGATTTCTTAAAATGTATGAAAAAGAGCAAAGTTGTACGCAATAAAGAAAAAAATCATGAGTGAAACGAGACGGAAGGGTCAATGCCCCAGGAGAGACTGGAAATTTAATTACGATTTCAACCTGATAAAGTTACATATTCAATTGAAAATGGATAGGCTGCTTCAGCGGATTGGCGACTGGATGGGGGCTGTTTTTTTGTTTGAAGGGGGTGAATTTGCTTCTGCTGTGAATTTCCCACCCCTCGAAAAATTGGTGTCACTACAGCAATAGTCATCAAGCTGAGGCAAGGCAGACAGCGGTTAAAATTACCATGTGTGAGCTTGCATGCTGGAAAAAGGGGGTAAAAAGCTCCCTCGCATGAAGCGCAATCCTCCGAGTTCTCGGTTTAATTTCCGGTAGCGGAATCCCCACCAACGACGAAAGCCATCCCTGAAAACTCATCCTCACCCCCTAAAACTCATCCTCTCTACCAGACTCTGTATGTTTTATGTAGGATGCAGATAACGTAATCCGCCCAACGCTGCTGCATGAAAACCTAGAGAATCTGTGTCGAGAAGAACGAAAACTGTCATAGGATAAAGTTAAAAAACTAAAGAGTTCTCCCGATTTTCTCACACACCTGTTCACAAATTTACTCCTTAAAGTAGTTTCACCGATAGAGTCTAATAAAAAAAATCTATCCTTAATTTTCCTTTATACGAGGTGGTTTTTAAGCGTACGTTTATTAAGAAAAGTTGGTGCAGATTGTTTCAAGAATCAACATACTCTAAAATCAAGATCATCTAACATGACCTTTAACATAAATAGATCATATGGTTTGTGCAAATTTCCAAATCTCAAGAAAAAAATGCCACAACTCCCTAAAACAGGTTGTAATAAATAAACTTGATAAAACAAAAACTATAAAAACACATCTGTAGAATCCAATATATGTATGTAAAATAAGCAAAGAAGAAAGAAATTTACTGTCAGGTGGAAAAAATAAAAAACAAAGAATGTTTTCCGAGAATCCTAAGAATGCACGTCAATGCGCAAAGTCGTGGAAAGCGGTAAGGGTTGTTCAAAACGTGACGATGCAGAGAAATATCGAATTAGCCTTAATGCATTATAATAATCCATTCGCTTGAGCTACTGGGTCAGACATTAAAGTTCGCTCAGAAGTAGATTAAAGTCTGAGGATACGAGTGATGGGAGAGGGTAAGAGCTCGAGGGGGTAAATGTGCACAAAATAATGAAGGGTGAGTGTGTAGTCAGGATGTTTAAGTGTAGCACAGAGTGCATTATCGTATAACGGCATCACGCATTATACATTTATGCTCTCGCATGGTAATGACTTACCATTAATTTTAACTTACAGTTTGTCAATTCTTTTACCCTTTTTTCGTTCCACTTGGAGCAATTGAGTCCTGTTAGATGACTTTTACTTATTTTCTAGAAAAATATACTTCCGCAATTTTCGACGCTAACCTACTTCACCGTTCGTTTTTTTTTCGCAATTATAAACACACATTCTTGGAGTAGTTTTTTTACGAATCTTCATGTAGGATTGATGGAATTATTTAACATTCCTACGTTTAATTGTATATTTTTACTTTAAACTTGTGCTAACTCTGAGTGACCTCATTCGAACAATTCGAGGTGGAGTTATAACGCCAGGAAACTCGTTTTACATCATTTGTTATTTTTTTAATATTGTATTGTTTGTGAAATGTATGGGTGAATGTTTCATAAAAATATACACATATCAAGAGTCGCGGTAGAGACTCGAGGCAAGTACATTTTTTCAAAATATCAAAAATCGCCGAGCTACCGCGACTATCTATACGCGAAGACAAA
>JAPYYX010002955.1:0-13089 GCA_030522605.1 Cremastinae sp. B BG-2022a
TATAACAAAAAAAATCGTGATGTTTATGAGGATTGTTTCTGTGAGCCACGGAATATATTATCCACCCTGGTTGCGTAAAGAAACTGTCTCAGGCACATGGGAACTGACCTACATAGCAGGATGGCTTGGCGCGTCTGGCTCATACTTTCCTGCCTCCCTGTTCACGTACACACATGTCGGAGTAAAAGTTTCTCGAAGTCACAAAAAATACACTTTACTTCACTTTTTTTATTTCTTTTTTCTCTAGCAATATTGAACATCGAATTCACATTAATTTATCTTCGTGGAAGAACCGAGTACTCGTAGCGAATTGAGATATTCTTTTTATACATTTTCCGTGACTACAATGTCCAAAATAACGAATGCAGAATTTGTTTTCCAATGCTTGAATAAATTTCGCAAAAACTGGAATCTCTTTGTTGAAAAATATTTCCCATGAACGGGGAATGATTGGGATTTAATGGTAGAACTATCGAGGCTCAATTACGTGTACGAAATACAAAATTTCACGTTCATTCGTGGGCAGAATGTTTATTGTGATTTCGTGAAGGCAATAAATAAAAATGTAACGAAAAATAAAGGGGAAAAAAGAAAGTGGTTGTGCAAGTGGTTAGATTTAACGGTTGCGCGAAGCAGTGCGCGAGTTTTGGAATAAATACAAAAGGACTCGGCGTTGGTGCATGCATGGGAATACTCTGGATATTCTGGAAGAGCTTATTTTCGACAGATTTGTCCCTGGACTCCATCGAGCATTGGCTTTTCATTTGTAAAGTTACATTTATATAGTTCCGGATGGTAGAAGCATAAAACCGCACATAACAGATGGGATGTGCAGATACACGGGGGCGAGATATATGCGAAAATATACGTACGCGGGAATACGGTAAACATCCCGATTCATGAAGAGATGGCTAACAAAAGGACGCGAAGCAACGCGGATCCAACGTTTACTTCTATGGCTACTGTCCTTTTGTCCTCTGGCACATATTTAACCTCAACGAACCAACCCACTCGCATTTATATACAACCAAAATACAGTCAATCTCCAAGAACGATCTTTCATGACCAATTCATCAAATTCAAATCAAATCCAGACGAAACATATCATAATGTGGTCTTTTGAATATTAAATTCAACATTTTCAATTCATGGCAAATAGTAATAATTCATTAAGCTTGTCCGAATCAGGAACGCGCATGTATCAGTGGTAGTGAGGCTAATTCGGGCACATTAAATGTGTACATGGTGGGACAACTGAGCTCGCAGCTGTACAGATTTAGTCACTGATTCAAATCCGTGGTTAAGCTTCAAGGACGAGAGCCAGGGTTGTGGGCTTCGACTAGAGCGAGAGGCTCCTCCATCGAGTACCCAAGCGAGGAGTCGAGCAGCCTCGATAGACGAGAAAGAGCTCACAATCGAGTTCCAATCACTGCGGCTTGACTTTATTAACTATCCAGCCAGTCACACAGATTCACCTTTTACTCTGCTTCTCTCTATTTTCCTTCCAAACGTTCTCACTTCGAACATCTAACTGCAAGTTCTATCCAATTATCCATATAATTTCACCAACAAATATTAATATCTTACTTGGGCAACAATGTTGTTATTAATCTTCTATAGTGTTGCCTTGTACAGATTTATTCCAGGATTGGTCAGGTAGGACATTCAAAATTCATGCAACATGAAATTTGGCACGTTCCTGCCATTCTGGTTTCTTCGGAGAAAAGATAGGATTGTGAGCTGTTACCAGTGGATATCCACTGATATTGCGAGATATAGTAAAACACGATTACAGAGGAGAGAACGAGTGAGAGAGGAAGAGGCGAGAACAGAAGAACGAAAAAAGTGGGAAAAGTGGTCGATCGCCTATCTCGGACTCGTAGCACGTACTTCGTACGTACGTATAACACGGATACTTTAAACCTCCATCGCTATATTTTCTTGGAATTCTACCGGTGCTAGGGGACTGTAACGCCCAACCTTAATACCGCCGGCTACAGCCAGCCATCTTTCCTTTTTTGTCTCCGTCTTGTCTTTTTCTTGCTTTAAAATGGTGATATCTGAAAATTGGAAGGACGTATTTGGGTCGGGCCGAGGAACGAGGCCGAGGCTTTTGTATCTCCAGGATGCGTGCGTTATCCTCGCGAATAGGAGGATCGAAGCTTTAGTGCATCTTAAAGTATACGAGTGTCTATGGTAAAGCTTCGTGCCGGGAATACCACCGAGCGACGAATTCCACGGCGACCTATCACCGATAGCCTCGGACCATGAGCGCACATTAGTGACGTTGCCCGCAAGAGATTTCTCCAATCCGCATCATCCTCTGGGGACCCGATGGGGCCCTCCACCTTCAATCCAACCCTTCGAATTACTCGTTCGACCACTCTTGGGAATCTATTTGAAAACGATTCTCTCTACGTCAATTACAAGCGTCCTACCTACAATATCACCGCCTTTTTCCAAATTGGAAATCAATTTTTTAATAATTGGGTTCTTAATCGTTCAGCCATATATTTTGATGCCGTTGTACAATGAAAATTTAATGTAGGTTGTATTATAATTCATCGAATAGATTGAGACAGGAAAGTTATCGACAATCGACGAGATCGAAAGATCGAGTCGAAAGAAACATGTCAAAACTAATGAGCGAGATATGTCGCTAAAAATCAGGCAACTTGGACTATTCTCTCACGCTTTTTCCCCTACTCCTCAGAAGGAGTTTAGGAGAGCCTGTAGGCGAGATTCCCGTGAAGGATTCCTCGTCTGATCGTGTAAGCGATAAGTCGCAAATATTGTAAAGTAAATTAGTGTCGAAAGAATATTATAAAATAAACTGCGTTCGTTTCGTCAAAAGGCTCATAAAAGAGACGAGAGAAGGAAGAGCGAGAAGCTGCAGAATAAAGAATTGTAAGTGACAAATTTATTTAATTGTGTGGCATAGAAAATCTGGCCTATCTGGCTGAACCTGCCCTCTCCTGCTCCAAATCCCAATCAACAAAGAAGATAATCATTTAATAATATATATCGTTGACTGTAAGTCAACTGGCGCCCAACATTTGTCAAATCATACAATAAAATATTCCCAAAGAGCCTCGCACACCATTTTCAGACCACGGTGCGGCGAGTGAAGAAAGAATTCCGTCTCAAGATATTTATTTAGATCCCGACAGGACAAACTATAAACGTGCGTTCGATGAGAGTTCTAACTAGAATGTCTTAACAATGTCTTACTAACAATAAGAAATAACATCATCATGACAACCAAAAAATAAATATAGTTAATTTCATTAAACAAAAGCTCATCGTGAGCTTTTTCACGGAACACGCTAAAAAAACAATCCTACACCATTTTAATTTTGAGTTTGAAAAAGAGGGAATATGTTTACCGCAACAAAATTCAGTAATTCCGAAAGCGCATTTGAAGGGGACAGAGCGTTAATGGAATTTTTATTTGTTACCCGAGTAGAAAATCTGTGTTTTTTCGTTCACGCAAATATCGTGTACACTCGTATAAAAGAACGTACGAATGCACAAACACGAGGATCAAATGTCTGCTATGGTGAAATGGCTCGCGTAAAAAAACGCACGTGATATCGTTTGCATCGGTCTCTCTTTGAAAACATCTCGGTATTAGCGTGAGTTTTTCAGTCGTGAAAAAAAAGTCAGAAAAAATGACCGTGTCTCGAATCCTTTTCACATGTGCGCCTGTATTTAATTTCAACGAATGCCGGTCATATCGCACCAATACCCAACGTAATCTCCTCCTCTGCTTCCATTTAGGAGATAAAATATTCGATTCGTTCATCATCTCGTTTTCTTGCTAGCTTTTTTTCCTCTCGATACAGGTGCCAATGAAAACGAGTGAAAATCTAAATAAAGTCGCACAAAGTTAAATCCATGACGCATCTACAGTGACACCTGTACCAAATGAATCTGCCTGCTTTTTTCTCTGCTGTAGCACAGCCAACCAACAAGTATTGTAATAAACTAATTCAAAAAAATGTATTTTTACGTCTGAAAGAAAAAACGTTACGGTGAAAATGAATGATAATTAAAGAGCTTGAAACGAGTTTCATGATGGCAAATGTTATTTATATTAGGTATGTTTCGTACCCCGGAAATGTATGAATATGGAAAACGGAGGAAAGTGAAAAAATTGGAGGAAAAAAGGAAGAAAGTGGAAACCGCGTGTGGCGACATTTTAATTAAAATCGCGGGAAAGCGCTCGCATTTTGCCTTAATTGCATCGCTGATTGGACATGGCTGCCAAAAGCGGGCAATCACGACAAATCTCGTTGGAGAGAGACAGCCGCTTGTTTCTGTTTTTCGACGTTCTGCTCTCTTTTCTGCTTTCCACTGGTTTTCGGTCTAACTCTTGAAACGCTGATTATCATTACGCCTATCATTCGATACGGAAAACCCGACTTATCGGGATATAAACATACACACATCCCAAACAAATAGTCACAGAGGACGATAAACTCATTCGCAATTTACCCTGTCATTTTCTCTCATTTTGAAGTCTGATTTTTAATGTGTACCCTTCTAAATATGTTTCTCAACACAAAATCTATTTAATTTTGAAACACTACATTTCAATATGTATGTAGATCATCCAAGTATGACCACCACTTCATGTGTCTCGTGAAAATTCAATAGTAAAATTGTTTTCAAACCCCTAGAAAGTAAAATGCATCATATCACATTTGAGATCCTGACATATGGAAGATTCATATTTCCTCAATGGGAGATCTGTCGCCACTTTTATTTACGTATCAAATGGCAAATAGCGATTGCTCGAAAATCCGATGGCATTTAAATTGTTTGCTTGGTTATCATGATGGTTATTGTAATAATTCGTGGATTTGGTGGAAGAGATAAACGGAATATATCCAGTTACTGAAGAGCGAAAGGAAAGTTGAGATTGATAGAAGGGATGTGGTAATTGGTCGACCAGGTAAGAAGAGGAACCGCTTTGCAAAATGCTTGATGGCATATCCCAGAGGGGATAAGTCCTCGGTTATCATAGCCTGCGATATGAAAGAGAGAACGAGAGAGAGAGAGATTAAACTAGAGGGTAAATTGCAAGTCCCTACTTTGCTATGAGGACGAGTATGCATTCGCCTGGACTGAGAGAAAACAAACAGTCAAAAGTTAGGGATGAAGCGGAATGAAGACGAGAGTTTCAGTGACTCCGGTGAGGATTTCTCGCCCTCGCCGGAAAGGGACGGAAGCTTCGGGCCAAAATTGGTCTCCTCTTGGAAAACTCGACATATCGATATACATTCGACCATTTATATATTTACTTCCTGTATAAGTGAACCCCTAACACATACCTCCCAGACAACCGACTGTTGCATACAAATTCGCAATTTTCATCGATCCGATTCGTGACTGACATTCCAACTGTGTTTTCCTTCCGCTAACTCGATTAACCGGTCGATGAAAGCTTTCTTTTACACTTGTCGGAAATGAATTATCTTCATTAGTGCAACTTTGTAAGTTTTTTTGCCAATTTTCCTGTATTATTTTAGTTGTTGATTGATTTTGATAGCCTTGATTGATCTGGATATACAGAAGTCAAATTTTTTACAGTTGCTCTATTAGGATTTGACAAAAGTTCATATGTCATCTAATGGTAAAAATTAATCCGGAAATTAAGAAGGTGCATATTTAATAGAAAATTACGATTATCATGATTATTGTACCCTTATCGTCGCCATTAAATCAAACTCCGCCCCATATCAGATCGCAGTACAGGCTACGATATAAAGTGAAAAGGATAATATGAAGTATCTTTATACGAGATAGGAGCTGTTAAGAAAGTCTGATCGTGTGGATAATCGTTTTCGCGGATGTGAGAAGAAGTAAAGCCGAAGACATGTATAGCAATAGTGTAACTTTGCACGTGGGCTGATTCTATGGTGAAGAAGGTGGTTACGAAAAGCCCTCCACCTCAGAGTCGTATTCACTTCCTTCAGGTTTCTCTAATAACTGCGGCTGGATTCGACGGAAGCCTCCGTGGTTCCACGGGTAACCGACTTTCCTACCAGACGCTCACTCTTCGATCATTCCTATCCGTGTAGAAATGCCTTCCTGCTCACATTCGTGCTCATATCTTGACGATCTCGATAATTAAAGTCCCAACGACGTTTATCAAACGAGAAATTGAAGCGATAAATCTCCCGCACTGAGTGCCAAATGAACGGTATGTAAGCCATAACAATATATTTTTCAGTCTTAATTTGTGATCGTTTTGGTGAAAGTAAACTATACAAACCTCCGCAGGGTCTAAATAATTGGACGTAGAAAAATAAAAATATTACGATCTTATATCATAGTCCGAACAAATTTCTTCCGATCAAAATCCAAAGTTGGTCTAATTCGACAAATCTGTTTTAACGAGGAAAAGTATGAAATGAGAACTTCCGAAAGATATCTCAGAGTCGATAAGGTGGGTAGAACGGCGCTCTGCATTTTACAGGACATATGTTATCGAGATGGTAGGGCTAGACGTTCGAGTTCACAGAGAATGAGAGCGAGATGAAAGTCTCGATAAAGAATCTTCCGAGAGCCTGGAGCATCTTTATTCTCCTTCTGGATTCTGAGCTCTCGCAACGCCTGTTCTTTCTCCTTCCACTTGCAGGAACAATCTTTGAAGAACTTCCCAATTGGAGGACGTGAGTAGACTGAAATGCTTCGCCAAAGTTTTCTTGGAAGAGGGGAGGGAGAGAAAAAAACAGGGAGGAAAAAAAAGGAAAAGTTATTCCTTTCTGTCGGTCTTGCTCGCGACAGTAAAAAAGAGGAAAAAGTGGCGAAAGCATCTGGGTTCGCGTTCATGCCGACCGAAAGTGGTTACACACTTTCGAATCGTCCATTGGAAGCAGCTATTTTCAAACTGCCGAAGCTCGATCCCTGCCACCATCCACTCTCAAAAGTTTATCCCCAACCTTATTTTCTTACCCTGTAAATTCTTTTTCCGTGCCGACACCTCGTCCATCCGACACTTTGTATCCTTCGATACTTTTCCCGTTTGTCCATCCGAGGAAAAATAATCCAAAGTATCAGAAGAAAAAGAATTTGGCAATAGATGGAGGAGTGGATGGATGTTTCGGTTGAAAGGTCGAGGAATGTTGAAATCGTCTCACGTCAAGACAGTTCCAATGATTGTACCAGAAAAACATGAAAGCGCAAAGATCACTAACCTGGGAGAAGTAAAAGAGAGCGAATGAGAATTGAGAGCCAAGAATCGAGGGGTAAAAAGGCAAGAATGTCCAGAAATGAAAATGAACTCTGTAAAGGCCATATTTGAGGTGCGCGGTGTGCAACATCGGAGCAAGGGTTGTTCCAGAAGGGTGAGTCAAGACCTCGGTACGAACTATCCCTAACAAGCGTAATTGGAGCAGGTGGTCGACGGGGCTCTGCGGTTTCTCCGCATACGTAACTAAGCCAGAGGTATTTCAGGCCTTTCTCTTTCACCCTCGCCTCCTCTCGGCTTGGTCTTGTTCAATACCAAGTAGACTTCCATTACTGTTGTCTATCCCGTCACTCTCTTTGTCTCGTACCGGAATACAGATACCGAGGATGAGAATCCGTCCAGCTCCAGAATTGGTCTCGCACCTATTGTCTTCCTGACGAGAATCCGGATCTGGCAGAGAAACCTCTGACCGATCGACTGTCGTTATCCAATGTGCTTAAAATCCAATTACCGATGGACAACTGCGAAAAAGAGTTTCGCAGAAGAGTTAAACAATTGAATGAAAAGTTCGTACGTCTACGTAATACTAAATTGGAAAAATGGTACCATTGGGGCATACTCGTACCAAGGATTAATAATGCACTTTGATATCTTAATTACAGAATCGGCAGAAATTTGTACGGTTGAGTAATCGTACAAGCAAACCATGAAGGATAATTGGATTTATTCTCTTGCAAAATGCTGCCCGGAAGGAAGGAAGATAGGGGCGCGAAAACAAGGCAAACCCCCTGCCTCGCCTTCTTATTCTTCTTCTTGAGAGTCGGGCACTTTTATCGCCTCGGGACAATATAGAAATATAGACCGAGACAGTGAGCACAGTCCACCAAGATTAACCGCTTCAACGTCCAAACGCTTTGTCTGGAATCCAGGAGCGTATATATACTTTAATACAGTCAATCCAACGAAAAGGGGAATAACGGAGGAAAACTCGACGAATTCAAAACCAATTAGCCGGCCTGCCTCTTACCACTTTTTCTCAAGCTGCAAACGTCCAAAAGAGCATCCAGTACACTCTTATCGACTTGAGGATCATAAGAATTTCCTTAGCAGACAAAAGGACGTTTCAACCACTGCTGAATAAGCTCTCACCGGTCTACACCAGTACCATGTGATTTGGAATTTTCTGATTATCATTTCAATCACTGTGACAGATCGTCTCTATTATTCATGTGCCAGAAATTTCTGGTGTCAGACAGATAGGCGCCCATTTGGCCTATGACAGGTCGCTAACTCTCGTCGGAGAATCAGCGACGAGTGATGGAGAGAGAACAAGAGGGAAAGGGAAGGAAAGCCACGGTTCGATAATGTCCCGGAAAGTGAGTAGGTAATTTGATTGGAAGCTAAGATAGCGAGGGGGCAAAACTTGATGGAGTTTCTGAGCGCTCTCCCACTCTCGTCCTTCATGTGAACGTGCACAGGTTGAGGTTATACGTAGGACCTATACGGTATGCTCAACCTCTCCTCAAGGGATTCCCAGATGAGAAACACGTTGGTGCCGTCACAGATTGGCTTCATCCGGATTTTGTCATATCCTGCCCGATGCTCTCTCTCGGCAGGCTATTCTGTCACTCATCGATTCTGATCTACGACTCTCGCAGAAAGCGAGTTCAAAAAGATCAAAAACTTGTCTCACTACGAGGAAACTTCTTGCATCGCAAAATTATGTTGAACTAGTGTATAATATTTCCCTTGTAAACTTAATAGTATGCACTATTACGAGATGAACAAGGGGAACAACAGGATTAAGAGCAATTTGGAATATTCCTTTGAGGAACGGGAGGACATTGTTGTTTCAGTTTGTTCTCGCAGTTCACCCGCGGGGGTCTGCAAAGTCAAAGGCTTGCATGAACAGGCCAAAGCCGTGAATTTTCAGGAGATTTGGTTTTCGAATTACCGGTGGATCGTTGCCGTTCTGCAGGGAAAGGCAGGAAGCTTTGTAGAGAAATATAGCATGGAGGCAAGATCCGCTTTGATATAGTCTCGGGACCACTGGATCGTAATTCTCGTTCCATTACTGCGCTTGGCTAATATAATTAATCCGATTATTTGAGAATTTTTTCAAATACATCATTCAAATTCTTTGACTAAGAAGATTTAGCTGCAGTGAGGAGGAAATCATTCGCGTTTGTCAAACCATCGAGATGCATTCCTGGATTTTTCTCTCTAAAGTATTATGGGACGGCGGAAAAAAGTAGAAAAACAACGGAGGTAAAGCGAGAAACCCAACTAGTGAGTCTTAATTAAATGTTCTGAGTGTCGTCACGGTCAGAGGGAAGAGGAAGAGCGTAGAGGGAGAGGAAGCGAGAGTTTTCTTGTTGAAAGAAGGACCAGGTTCTGGGGACAGGGCAGCGCGAGAGAAAATAAAAACAAGGTTGAAAGGAAATGAAAGTTGAGATGTAGGAAATAGAAGTAAGGAAGATGGTGTACGCGGGAGAAGAATATTCGCCTGAGGACGTTGAGGACGTTTCCTGTTTTCCAGGCTTCCTGAATTCTTGGGATTCCCTTGGCCAGGCTCGTTTTCACGGAATGTTTGTCTCGGGTGCGCGGCGCTTCGAAGTGCGCTAAAAGTGGAAGAACGGATGAAAACAAGGCTGGAATGATAGCGCGAGGAGGACTTCCGCCGGAAGTCTTGGGCGCAATCAGCACCCTGGCAAATTAACTGCTCGGCCAACTTGTAACGACTTCAACGATGCGCTTTCCTCCCTAGAGCCACCCCAAATCTTCATTTTCCTTCCTCCCCTTTTTCTTTCCTGCGAATTCCTTTCCCCAACTCCCCGATCAAAACTCCCTCGGGGCTCCTCGAGCAATCATTTATTTTATCTAGAACTGAAGCTCCTTCGCTGAATCTTTTCCTTACGGACGAACATCGCAACTCCTCTATCTTCAACATTTTCCTCCCCAGGACTTTTCATCAAAAAAAATTAACAAGAAATCTTCGTCGAAAAATTCACGATTCTATATTTTCAACTCAGAGTCTTCGCACTTCTCGTATATAAAAAAAATAAAGCAAACTGAAGTTACGTTTACTCAGTATTTCTCATCCAGTAATATTCAGAGTGTTCTTTTTTCGAATGATATGGAAAATACACAAAAATGGTTCTCTTGATGTCTTCGACGAAGTACTGAATTTACAAATACGAATATATAAATAACAGTTTATAGTATACAGAAGGAAAACTTTCTATTCCATCGAATTTTTCATTTCTGTTCGGAAAATTTTTTTACCATACTTGCGCAGAAAACACTCATATTTCTAGCTTCTTTATAAGGAAGGAAGTATCACTTTTAGATGGATCTCAGAAAATCTCAACCGGGCGGAAAGTGACACTTTCCTCTCCACTAAATCAAGTTAGCAATCCGAACTATCTCTGCACTGTAAGGTTGAAAAATTATATACTCATCTATGTACATACATATATAAAGGAAAGAAGATACCTTCAGCCCACCTTCGTAGCCCTTTGCCTTTTGGATCAAGTATCAAACATATGCCTGCTTAAGTTGTTAATTTTCCTCCCTAAGTACGTAAATATCGATGTCATTTTAATTTTTTATTTTCAAGCTGACATTAAACCACACTAATAATATATTTTTTCATTTAACTATGAATTTCATCTCTTTGAAGTTCACTATACGATAAATGACAGAACACACAATTGAGCTGAAGAAGCGTGAGAAAAACTGTTAAAAAATCATGTAGTTTTTTTGGCTACGCAAAATACCCTGAGTTAAAAAAAAAGGAGGCGTTAAAAATTAATTTTTCGAGGGGTTATCCGATGATCCGTTTAACGAGGCAATAAGGAATGTTGGTAACGCGTTGTAGGAGGTCATGGAAAGAAGAATAAGGCGAAAGAAGGAGAGGTTCGATATGGTCTTGTCTGGGGATAAGAGTGGCATTCGGGAGAGGCGGCTTCATAACCATCTTGGGTGCCTAATCGTGCTCTCCTCTCATCCGGGATACTGCTCGTGAATCTTGCGAAATCTTACTCGCCTCTTAATTGCCCAGACTTTCGGGCATGCTCTTCTTTCACGAAGGAAAGAGCCGAGAAGGAATAAAGAGAAGACCATAAAAGTGGAGGAAAGCTCGTTTCAGGCTCGCGTGCAACGACAAAATTCAACGCGAAAACTTTTCGTTTCTTTTTCTTCCTCTGCTCGGTGCTTTTTTTCTTCTTTCGTCCTCTCTTTTTCTTATCTCTCGAGTGTACCGAGGAAGCTTAAAATTAGTCTACATCTCGTTTTGGCTTTCATTTAGCCAAGTTTTCACTCATGCAATTATGTCTTCGAGCATGAAACTTTTCGAGGATTCGTACGAATAACGCAAGAGAGAAAAGAAAAAACACATTTTTTTTCTGATCGATTACTTTTCCATGCCAAAAGATTTTCCCGTATCAAGTTGAGAACGAATTTCAAACATTAATCAATAATTATCCCACGAAAATATTCATTAGAATGTTGTAACAATCGCGAAATAATATAATACATAATATAACGTGAAAATAAAAACAAAAACAAAATCGATGCATAATTTGGCGTAAAAATTAAACATTTTCCTATTCTCAAAATTTGTGTAATTTTTTCTCAGAATAAGAATTTAACAAACGAAACCAAAAATTACGATAGACAGGGAGCGAGAAAACCGACGAAAGAGAGAGAAAGAGAATGAATAAATTTCCCACTGTTCGACGACTCACAATATTCTTGTATATAAAGGATATGTAAATGGACAAAAAGAGACGGAGAAAAGGATGAGAAGAGGAGAAAGAAGGAGAGGGATGTACGGAAATGGAGACTGAGGGGGTTAAAACTAGAAACTGTCCGGAAGGAGCGTTTAAACGTAACAGTTGGTTCGTGAGAATGCAATTATTTAAAATAGCGTGCGGTTTTTAAATGTCATTCGAACTTGAAACTCTTTTCTCCTCTTCGCCGCATTTCCAATTCTTCTGGCGAATTTCTTTTTCATGGAAAAAGAAAACGAACGGAACAGAAAAAAAGGAAAAAGAGATTCGGTTATCGCATCGATCTCGAAAAAAAAAATCGTTGTACACCAGACGACGCAATGTTTTACTTATCGTCAAAAGTAATCTCAACGACTTCATCGTATCAGGAATTATTCCACCTGACATTTGATTAAATTTTCCGTCCTGAGCGATAAAAAAGGTAAAAAGTCATTTCGTGCGTGAGAGAGAAAAATGTCCGGGGACCAATTCTTTTTTTCATCGAATTTACCAACGAAAATGTAATGGTTTTTTGCAAGGAGAATCGACAAATCTCATTTCCTTCCATTTCCCTGGGAAATTTGAAGACTGCCGCGTGTCTAGTCGTTGTCAAACGGAGACATTTTTCTCCCTCGCTTCAATCTTAATCCACCGTTCTCCAAGTGTGCCGTATACAAATTTCTCGGTTGCGTTTTTTCCCCTTTTTCGGCTCTCTTCAGCCACACCCTTCATTCTCCGGCTCCACTTTGTCTCGCTTTCGCACTTTCCTCTTCTATTTTCCGCACTTATCTAGGCTAAACGCTTCGGTAATTTAATTTACCTCCCGTCTCAAAAGGTTTTAATCGTTTCTTCGTCCTCTTTTTCCTCCATTATATTTTTTCCCACGTCCGAATTTGAAAGCTCGAAAAAAAGAGTTAAAAATTACTGAAACGTTGCGCGCAAGCATCGAAAAAATTTTGCGGTCCTTCATTCTTCGACAGTAAAAAAATGATTGGAGAATGAAAGAACAGAGAGAAGGTAGGTTATACCGGTGGACGTCGATCTCGAAAACCCTCAAAATGGTCTCGAGAACTCGAAACACCGGAAGACAATTTCCGGTTAACTTTCCCGCACCTCCCT
>JAPYYX010002956.1:0-19312 GCA_030522605.1 Cremastinae sp. B BG-2022a
TAACCTTCAATTAAACGCGTTTATTTAGCATCGCGCCATAAGACGCTGTACAAAATTCCCATATTTCGAAATTAAATTTCTCAAAAAATCGGTCGGTGATGTATACTTTTTTTGTTCTAACATGTCCAGTTTCATCTGAATTATAGCATATTTTAAATTCAGAATTTTGTCTAATATCATCGATGTTTGATCAATCCCCTTAACACGTGCTCTTATGGTAGAAAACTAAAAATCGTGATTTTTAACAATAAATATCTCGACATCTACGCGGTGAAACCTCTTAAAATTTGGTACCCGCTTGCTGATCATATAAAAGAACATTTGTGCAAAATTTCAACGAATTCCTAAGAAAACGAATAAACGAGACAACCACCTTAAATGTGACATTGAACATTTGCTTACAGGTCATAGAAGTTAATATAGAGCGTGTTAATAAAAGTCATTGTAAAAACATTTTTATATAATTTTATTGTTATAAACCGATACCAACAATGATGTTATGTCGGGGGAGGTGGAAATTTTTCAGCACAAAATCGTTTTTTACCAAATATAACAAATTTTCATAATCTCGCATTTTGGGTTTGGTTTTTTCGGCTGATTTTTTGGAAAAATAAATTTGCTACAGAATTAATTATTGTATTTACCTGTTACCTACCTCCTTAACGATCGTAGAATATTTGTCACTTACACTTATCACCTTGACTTGTCACTTTCTTCCTCGTCAGAAGACTACTATTTCTGCTGTCACTTCCACCCTATTTTATATCTAAGCTCTCCCTCCAGTTTTCTTAGGTGGAAAAGTTCCCTCCTTCATTTGGATAGGATAGCTTCAGATGGCGCTCATAAATATCACGTTCACTATTTTTAACCGTTTGTTATTATTAACCCTCCGTCTATGTAGGGGGGTCGATTGTGTCCGGGCCAAAAATTACTTTTCCGAATTTCTCGAAAATTTTGCTTTACATTTGTTGAAATATCAAGAATTGTGCGCTTGGTAGCGCGCCGTCGAAAACGACCCCCCTACATACGCCGAAGGTGCTAAAAAACCCTGCATAGACGGAGGGTTAAAAAAAATTTTATTTATTTAAATGTTATCGATAATCGGATCACTTTTGTGGCACCGGATTATTGCATGGTCATTAGAATTACGTATATTTGCAAAGTTTCAAATTGACACGACAATTAGAAATTGTTTAAAATCGACATTGAAAATTTGCTTACAGATCGTAGAAATTAATACAAAGCGTGTTAAGGTGGTTCGGTACATAAGCGACTATGATCAGAATGTGATAAAATTTTGTCAGGATGTTCTTTAACACAAAATATGTGAGCATGATTTTTTTCAAAATTTTTATCTACACAGTTTTCGAGTTATCGAAAGAGAAAATGGTCCTTTTTCTATGAATATAGTTATAGACTCCATGCATAAGAACGGAAATGTTTTCTTTAATAACTCAATATCCACGTATACGAACATTTTTTGGGAATTTAAATCCATTTATTTAATAATAACGATCATCGTTTTCATTTTGTATTCAATTCTGATAATTTTACCATTCCCTATCTCTTTTACGTGTTAATTTCTTGAGTTTTATGACAACTGTACCGAAACACCTTAATCAATTATAAAGCGTGTTAAAAAGAGTGTGTAAGCCTCGGAATAGTAAGGAGACACTTTTAAATATTCCACCCCGGCGTTTCATCGTGTTCCGGAAAAGTTAAATTGTTTACAATTTTTTAAAATGTTTTTTATACATCTGAAACCACATAGCAAAAATAAAAAATAGTGTTTATCACTCGTGAAAAGTGGGAAAATTTTTCGGAATATTCATCCTTTTGTTTAATAATGTTCAGGGGTGCGGATTTTGTTTATAATTTAATAAAACATCCGTGACGTCCCGAACATTAAAAGAAAAGTCGATAGCTCCAATAGGATCGTCGTGAAGTCCATTTGAATGACGGTTGCACCGCAACGTTGCAAACTTCAGCATCGTAAAATATTAAGGTACCGTAGAAATAAACCAGATACCCTATTTGCCACCGGAAATATTTTGGCGAGGTTAAAAAGAGAGAAAAATACTCATTGTCAAAGATGTATACAGTAAATAATATTTGTTAACTTAAATGGTGACTTAAAATAAAAAAATGTGAAATTAACAAATGTTTTTTTGCATACAATTTGAGTAAAGATTAATACCGGGCTCCTCGCACACAGGCGAACCGCTTTTAAATTAAAAAATATTCATGTTGTAGTTATTGTTTACAGTTAATAACAATCGACACTTTTTTTAAATTTATCCCTGAACCGGGGTTATTTTCGTTCTGCTGCGATTTGGGTCGCCCGCCACTTCAAGAGTAATTGACTGCCAGCGCTGACCACGTGCACTCACGAACCTACCTGCCTATAATTTTTTTTAGTTCTAGTCAAGTGGCACTGAAGTCAGAATTTTGAAATATTTCGAAAACAAATTTTGGCCCGGACGAAAACGAACCCAATTCAGAGATTGAAGGTTAAGTTGAAGAAAATCTAACAGAAAAATTATAAAAATTGCAGAAAGGACAGCTATTAGAAAATTGGCCAGCATCAGACATCACGCAAATCTCCTTTTCAACGCAAGAAATACTGCATTATATGTGGGAAAAAACCCGATCAGACAAAGATTACACATACTAACAAAAAACTTCGCCTGTAAACAAATGGAAAACTTCCGTGAATTAGGTATGGGAATGGTACCAGAACCAAATAGACACACAAAATATCCAGAAAAAACAACTTTCGAAGTTTTAGATGCAATAGCGAACGAAATAACACGATGATTTTCCAAGAAAAAATCAATCATTGATTATAGTTGTTGTTTTATGTTTATAACTTTATAAGATAATCATTGAAAAGAAAATCCAGAACTGAAAGACCCCGATCAATGGCCCTTGCATCGGATGAAACAAATTTAAAGAAAATTGTCTATAAGTAGGTAAAATAATTAGAATAAGTATCTGTATTAAAAAGATGTACTCGTGCCAATAAATGCAATTACTACTACTACTTCTTTCTGATATTGTCTATGTATACAATATGCATTTATGTACTGCAATTGTTGTAAACTAGTTTCATTTTCGCCTAAGGATTCCGCCTCATGGCATAGTAAAATCAATATTCAACATTCAACACTAAAATGCAAAAATTGTGTTTTTTATGACCTGCCACAGTCATGTTACTCCTTATTGGAAGTCGTCACATCTTCAAGTGTCGAATCAAAGAAGATTGGTTCAAATTGGACAGTGGCGCACTCTGCCGAGCAAGAAAACCCGGGGCTCCCTCTACTGGGAGTCTTATCTGCCACCGCGAGAAAATGTATCCTGATGTTAGCGTGCTTCTTTACCTTTTCAACAATCCTCGGTGCATGGATAAATAAAGGCGGATGTTTCGGGACAAGGCGACTCGCATGTATCCGCGTACACAGAATATTGTGTTCTGGATGTAACTCGGATATTCATGGGACATGACAAGAGAATGCAGCGAGAGACCCTAAAGCCTGGAGCTTCGCTCTGTTATCTCTGCAAACAGGGATTTTGCCCAGAGGTCTTGGACCATTTAACCAGAAGCATCTGTATATTGGATATAGATATAGCATTGTGGACATAATGTATCCGCATTTCCCGTGCAGCCTGTATTAATCTTTCAGAAAAAAAACGTCCTCCCAACTGGGAGTATTTATGTCACGTCTAATTGTCAGTCGTTTTTTAAAAACGTCAGCAATTTGTTCCATCTAGCTACCAGTTTATTATACGAAAAACGCCGATGATATTCTCCCTTATAAATCATCGTCAATCAAAATGCGCTGTATATTGTTAGATGTTATTTAGAAATTCTTCATTAGTCTATTCTACATATATTTTCATGCAATCAATGATTTTATATCTTTTTTCAAATGGATACTACTTTTGTATTTGATTGGATATTATCTGAAGATTTTTATCGTTAATTTCATACTTGCGTAATAAAGATCTTATCGTTGTAGTGTTAACGTTTTTAACGAGAATGATAATTACTGCGCAACGATTAGTTTTTCATAACAAAATGTGTATTCGGACGACTAGAGCCTTCTCATATACGAATTAAATGTTTCAAACTAGCGGTCTTAAGGAAAAAGTTGGAATCCTCGCTAATTACAGCAAGACGAAATTTTGGCTTCGCAAGTGTACTATTGGAAATTGTTTTAAGCTTATCCAGAACTGTAATTGACATTTTGGTAGACCCGACGGTATAGTACGTGACATTTTGGGAACGAACGGTATGGAATAAATGTGACGGAATATGCGGTTTGTTAAACTTTTTGTGCCTTTTGCCTGCAAAGATAGCGGCGCTAATCAAATTCTATTTCGGCTGCACATGGGGAGGGATAAGGAAACGAGTACGTCTACCTCAAAGTAGGAGCGCAGTTAAAATGTTAATTGGTATAGCTCGGATGTAGAGGTCGTGTATACAAGGGAAAAGTAGACTGTCTGTGATTACAGCGAGGCTCTCATCGTCTCTTCTGCACACCGCTACTTCTGGCAGCGCACTTCTCGAACTCTCAGAGTAGTTGGCCCTGCGACAAGCTTACCGCGACTTCGTTGCAGGCAACACTCTGCACAACTCTTTCCCGTTGTAAGGCATGCGGAACGAGTGACTTGAGAGACGAAAGAAAAACCGGAAAGGCGAATAAGCACCGAGGGTATCTCGGGCCTTTTAAGAGAAACTCCCGAGCTCACGGCCTTTAACGAAAGAAGGGTAACAACTCGCTCAAGACTTTCTGGATTTGCTATGGACTACAGTTGGATCTCGATTAAACTTGCACAAGCCTAGAAATAAATTCAACACTCGATTTTTCTTGGAAGATTGTCACTGCGGTGAGATTGTTTCAGAAAGTTGGAGATTTCCACTGCCTTGCTGAGCAAGTGGAAAAAATCAACGCTTGGTCAGACCCAGCAAGAAAAACTGTTCCCAATTATAATTTCACAATTGGAGTAATTATTCTCTTCTGTTCGAAACAAAGAATAATGTTTGAACAGCAACAAGGTTATTTTTCTTGAAATTCGTAAATTTTCGTAAACGATTTCCCATTCCTCGAGTTTTCTCGAGCGCAAGAGGGAAAGAGAATGAAAAAGGATTTCCACGACAACCGAAGGAAAATGAGAACGCATTTACGAACAATTTAGCGTTTGCACATTATTGCACGTCCGTATGCAAACAAAGCAAGTGTATATTTCTAAGACAGAATAAACCAAGCGTGGTAATCCCGAGTTAAGACACCACGGACTGAGAATAAATGTGAGGACGTAGAGGAAGAAGAAATGACAAAAGCTAAATTTACGTAGTTCACGAATGATACATATATTTACGTTCATATTCATAATACAACGCGGCAAATCAATAAAAATAGTAACAAATTAAATCTCTTCGAGTGTTCATTACTTTATTCATAAATAATGTATATATTCTTGAAATTGTATAGAAATCCACCATCAGAAAATTCCAAAATGTAACGCCCTGATTATTTATAAATATCTTTTTCACCTTATATCATTACAACAAATTAAAGGAAATACCGTTTAATCCAGAGTGATAATGAATTAATAATGAGTATGGTTAAAGTAATTAAAAGCGGATTTTTTTTTCGTTATCATCATTCGAACACATATATGCAGACTGTTGACACGAAAATCTTATTACAAGGAATACGTATACGTACGCATCAAACATTTCAAGTATAAAGTGCTAAGATGAAAAGAAGAGTCACGTAACCTGAGACCTTTGAAATATTCAAAGGAAAATCGTGGAGATTCTTTTGTTGGAAATAACGAAGACTTTTTTCCATTTCACAAAACTTTGTTAGAGTAATGTCATGTCTACTTTTTTATCAAAGTTCAGAGCGTAAGCAAGAAAAGGTATTGAATATTTCACTTTTGTAAATACGCAGGAAAAGTATCACTTTACTTCCTGTAAAAATTTAAATGAAAATATTTCCTCCTTCTTTAACAAAAATATATTGTGTTTCTTATGCTATGTGCAATATTGTATTTTCTCACAGTCAATAATGTTATTCGGTTCATCGATCTTCAAAGCAGCGGGATAAACTCAAGAGGGCGAAATACGAAGAACTCTTCGTATATAATGCAGCAAATAAAAAATTTATCCATCGAGTATCATAACAATAACGTACTCTTTGCAAGGTACAAACATTTTTGAACAAAGGAAGCATTTAAAATACTTGTTTATTCAATGATTTCATCAGTTTATCGAAAACTGGGATTTGTAAAAAAATTGTAAATATTCGTAAGTGGGGCTCAACAATGAGTGGTGGGGTAAAAAGCACAGATAGTTGTTTAGGGGTGGGAGAAGCTTTCAGTTTTTGATATACCACCGTATTTTTCGTTATTCCTCGTTTAGGACACATTTTGCAAACGATCTTTTTACTCGAAACATAGTTTTTCAAATCGGCACACAACATGGCATCTAATGGCAAATTTTCTAACTACTGTGATAGATGCGAAATGATATATATTCAAATGAGGGGAAAGTCCACGCTCAATAGAAAATCACAACTATTATAATCATTATCGCACTCCTATCGTCGCCAGAAGATTAAACTCCGTCCCCACGTCAGATCCCAATTGACCTAGGGTAGAGTCTTTTATGTAATCAGAACCATATACGCTATACCAATCACGAAGTTAAAGACGAAATGGTATTTAGTGATTGGTCGAGAGTTTATAGCTTTTCGGTATGCGAAGAGTTTGTCCCAGGATTTTCACTTCAAATTTGGACATCTTGAAAATGGCAGTCAGATGATATTTGGAGCGCATTTATCTAGCACGCTCACATAACTTCAGTGTTCACGCTCACAAAACCATTCGACTTAAGTTGAGCACGCTTACGGTTGACGTTTCCACGTCGGTCGACCTGGCGTGATTTTCAGCATAACAATTGTATTTCGTAATCGACGGGACGCAATTATTTCGTTTATAAAAGTCCTGAGAAGGTGTAAGCCCAATACGACAATAGATAGAAGCTTCTCCATGTGATAGAGAGAAACACTAGAAAAAAGTTTTCGATGTTGGTCAGTTGCAAAATTGTATGTTTTAAAAAATAGCGGTATTTCTATGTTTTTTTGCTTATTTCACGGCTACGTTCCAATACTGGAATCGATTTTCATGAAATTTGTTACACAAATACTCCATGATCCGTCTGAATGTATTATACATATGTATATGTTCCGCAAGTTTCCTCCAATATTTTATTAATTTTTTATAAATGTTATCAACTTTACATTTCTGTTGAATAAAAAAAATGAACTTGAATAGTTATATCGATTCTTCGTGAATTGAGTCAAGGAACGAATGCTTTGACTCTATCGGATGGCTTATGCTGATTCCTTTTGAGTCGTTATTTGTGCCTCTGCATTATGAGAGCGAAGTAAAGAAACGTTTCAAAGAAAAAATGTATGAATGAGAACCTTTATTATGTATATATTTCTTGTATAGCTTAGGGTAAGAGGGAGAACACATTGAAAGATTGCCTACGGAAAATCTTGTGGAGAAATCGGATGGTAAAAAAAGAGGGAAGAAGAAAGAGAAAAGCGAGAAGGCTGAGATAAGGAGAAAAGAGGAGGAAATAAGGGAGAGATAAAATGGCGAGAAGAGTCGAAACCTGGCTATGCATAAATCGTCCTTATACCCCCAAGGGTGCAACTCTTGCCGTTTTACAAAGCATTTCGCTATTTACCGTTCGTCGAACTCTATACCGTACACAAGGAGCAGATAGGCCGAATGAAAAAACAGCTTTGGTTCGTTTTACGAAAATAAGGACGTAAATCGAATCTGGAAAGCGCTCACCCTGAAGGAATAACTTTTTCAAATTGAACGTACTTCAGCGTAAACTTTTTTATACTCACTTTCTTTTTAAGGCACAAACATAAGAATGCAAACCCTATTTGGACTTTAATTATAAACATTCAACGAGCGAGCAGTTGAGATTTGAAGATTTGGAAATGAGGGAGTTCTTGCGTTTCTTCAAATGACTGCTTTTAAGTGTGCGCTTACACAAGTATACAGATTCGTAATGTATATTCAGTACTGAGAGAACTCAGAGGTTTCTCTGTGCCCGGGTTGGGCAACCGCATCTACAGCGCCCACAGGTTACGTCTTCACTGTACCGTCTCTGTAATTTACATACGTAATTAAGCTTCCGACTTGATATTCCCGTATTAGCGATGCTAGCGGCACCGCTGCTGTTTGGCAAGTGCATCTCCCCGTTTCCCCACTTTTGTCGCGTCTGGGGACGCTTTCCCGCGTGAACGCGCTCGCGCTGCGGTGGTGACGTTTTGTACTACATCCCTATGCGGAGTTTTTCTACTAGCCTCGCGAAACTTTTTCGATAAACGGTAACACCGAATGAATAAAAAGTTAACGTTTTTTTCAGCTTCTTAGACGTCGAGAAATTCTTATTTTTTTAAAGTGTCCAATTAATCGGATTCTTGATAAAGAAGGAATTTCCATGGCGAGAATGTAATTTCTCGTAATTTACTTTTTGAGGGTCTATTCCATGGAGATCCAGAGTGATTTTTCGACGCGGAGATGACGGGGTTGGGTTGAGGGCGCGTGAGAGATAAGGGTCGCGAAGAGGGGCAGGCAGAACAAAAGAGAGAAAGAGAGGTTATTGTTTTGAGGGAAAACGCCTGGCGCCTCTTTCCCTCTTCTGCGCTCTCTTTTCCCAGAAAGGGTCGTCTCGTGTGCTAATGTAATATTCAGAAGCATAGCTCGTGGTTATCCTAATTAAAATCTCTGGATATCAAGTCCCTACTCTCTTTCACATAGCTATATCTTTCTCTCTTTTCCTTATCGCTTTCTCTCTCCGTCTTTATTTTTTTCTTTTTCTCTCTTCTTCTCGGTGCCCCATATTTCAGGGATGAGGGTTGCCAGGTCGCCACACCGTTGCACTCCATCCCGGATGTTGACTTTTCAGCTTTTTCCTCTCTTCCCTTTTTTTCTTCACCGTGACAACACTTTCACAAAATTTTGCCTCCACCTTGTTTTGTTTACCGTTGTTTTCCTCTCCTCGTTTCTTCCAGTTTGAGGAAAAAAAGGGAACCATTTTTATTCTCTGATAAATGAGATTTTTTGTTAGTCACACTCAAACTGGGAGCAAAACGAGTGGCGTCTTGAAAAAATTGAACGAAAAATAACAAAGAGCCTTATGCATTTTGTTCTTTGGGTTTCAAAGAGGGATTCAAAAACAGTATAGAAATATAATTCAAAAAATCTTTTAATTGTCGGTATTCGATAAGTTGACTGCCTTTCTCCAAATGAACGTTTTGAACTTTTAAATATAAAAATTTATTTATTTTATTCAAATCAACTGTAGAGAATTTATAACCGCCTTTAACATTATAAATTACCTGAAAGATTTTACACATATCCAGTTATAAACAAAATAAGAGTTGCCCCTCAATCCCTAAACCGGCGTCGTTTTCATCCGGGCCGAAATTTATTTTCGAATATTTTTCGCGTGCATTTTTTTACATTTGTTGAAAAAAATTATTCAAAATACAAAAAACCAATTTTTTCTGTTCTTGTTTCAAAAGGAGAGTATAAATTTTTTCGGATTTTTTAAATGATAATTGTAAGTGTAATAGCGTCTAGCCGAAAACAAACCCGGTTCAGGGAAATAGGATGTCGATAAAACGTTCAGGGATTGAGGGTTATGTGAAACAGAATGGGCCGTCGTAATACTACAGTAACATGTTTTCTATTCATAAAAAAATCCGAAAATAGTGGACCCGTGTCTCGGTGTTGATTTTCGGCCATCTCACAAATTAAGCAGCGTCAGGGGCGGCCAGTACTTGGATGGGTGACCGCTTAACTCGCATAGACTGTCGTGTCAACACTGACCGGGAGGTGGCTTTTTCTGGATTTTTCGAGGTTTGATAACTTCAACATACCTGGAAAAGGCATCAGGAAATCTATCGGCATGGGTTTTCCGCAGTTTTCCCATGCCCATGTGTAAATGCAATACAGGTTAGGGCGTAAGTTAGCTGTGGACGCAATCTGGTAGTGATAAAAGGAGATGAAGGCATAGATATGGTAAAAAACAGAGAAATAAAGGGGTACAATGTGGAATGAGAAGCTGTAAAAACCCGAAGGGGGTAATGCAGGGTAGACTAAATAACTTGTAATGAGCGCAATTTTTAATTTGCGTTGAGTACGCGGGGAGCCCTCGATTTTGAGTATGGATAGAACATCTTTGTACTATCTATACGTACAAGAATCGAAATTGTTAGCAAGCCGTCTTAACAGAACGGTACGAACGTTCTCTTCTCGTAGGCGGACTCTCAACCAGTGCGGATCGGAGTAAAATTTCGAATAATTTTTGGAGATAAAAAAATCGTAAAAGTGTATATGAATAAAAATAAAGAAAAAATAAAATAAAAATGTGATTTTTTGAAAAAAAAGTATCAAGTATAAAACGAAAGTTTATTACAAACTATTGATAAAAAAAAATCATCCTTATGTGAGCAAAAGTTGCACATCCGAATATTTACCAAAAAAACTAAAACATAGGTAATAAAAAATTGAGCTCTTAGGAAACATCCGGTCAACGACTTTTGAAGTCATAAAAAGGATGTAGTTGGCAAAATAGCAAGTACCATAATCAGAAAATTTTTCCAAGTTTTTCCACCGAAATTGAACCTTCATATTATATGGTTTCGTAAATAAAAAAAAATCACGATTTGTAAAACTTTTGGTTTTATTGTTTTTTTGACGAGGAATGCGAATTTTTTTGTTATCGCTTAATTTTTCAGAGGTTAACTATCGTAATATCGGGGAACACTCATTTCATGATAAATCCGGATGTTATTTCAGGTACGTATGAAAATGCATAAATATGTAATTTTATGGAAATGAAAAGTGGTGTTTCGCGTATGTAATTTTCATGAGGCCGTGTACGGGGTGCGCGTACCGCCGGCGGTATTAAGAATTAGAGAGACGAAATGCTTGATTTCGTGGGGGGTTGGTACTTCGTACGTGCGTGTGCTACGTCAAAAGTGGCAGATTCGTGTTTACGTATACGCCTGAATTCGTAATAATGCACAAACGGCCGGAAGTCCGTGAACTCGCGGGCATTGACAAGGCGAGAGTTTCCGCTCGCTTTGCTCAACTTTTCGTGCTTTCGTGCAATGAACGTGAGGCGTAAATTTCATCGTTGAATATAAGAAATGCGTTGCGCCAAATTTCTTCATAATTTCGTTAGCGATATCTTGGAATTATTTTTTTCACCATATTTCTCGCGACTTCGATTCTTCGAAATTATTTGTTTACCCTATCGAGTGAATCGCGTGCTCGAAATGTATGCGCACTTTCTCCCTCCACTCTCAGGCAGGCAAATCGACGCGCGAGAATCTCTCAAGAAAATTCTTATTCGAGAAGCAAAATCTCGATTATTTTTTATTTTATTTTATTTTGAACATCGTGAGACGTTTCACATATTTCGCTCTAGATATTTTTTTCCACCCCGGAGGAACAGTGCCATCGATGCTGCGACCGAAATACTTTCCAATATTGAAATTCCTCGAAAGACGGACATTCCTCGACAAGTTTACGCTCAGAATTTTGAATAAACGACAAAAGGGACGAGAGAAAAGGAAATAGAATGATGTGCTGTACGAGACAAAGATAAAATGGATATGAAATTATGAAAGACACTCCGTCCAATACGATGATTTGTTATATAAATTGAACAATTTTAAATTATAATCCTATTTAATTTTTTTATTATTCGATGTAGTTAAATAAAAATCTATTACGATTTTTTTTCATTTTCTTCTCTAAGCACCGTAATATTCAGAATATTCTCATTTGCGTTGAATTTTTGTGTAAATTTGCAAGCGTACTCCATCTATTAATAAATTCCAGTAAATCAGGTCTGAGAGAAAAAATGCGTATATAAATAATTCTGTGAATTTTCGCTAACCGGAATCTCGGTTGAAATCTCAGCTGTATACGGGAAAGGAAAAACAAAATA
This sequence comes from Cremastinae sp. B BG-2022a, assembly GCA_030522605.1. NCBI lineage: Eukaryota > Metazoa > Arthropoda > Insecta > Hymenoptera > Ichneumonidae > Cremastinae sp. B BG-2022a. The sequence continues at coordinate 12,062 of JAPYYX010002956.1, forward strand.
AAAGTTCAGAAAATAGCAACAAAAGCAAGAATAAAAGCCGATAAAGAAAGAAGAGTACGGACGGGAAAAGGGAAACGAAAAAAAGCGCATAAAACTCAACGAAATTGAAGAAAGGTCAAAGGGCAGAAAGAGGGGATGTAAAAAAGTGAAACGGGTGAAAGAAGAACAATAAAAAAAGAGTGCAAGAGAAGAGAAAAAGGTTTGGGATGCGGGAGAGCTTGTTGGTGGTTGTAACGGAATTTCTGAGCAAGAAATCTGGCAAATGATTCTCCCCGTCTTGACAATTGCATCGATCTCTAGTTTTTTTTTCTCCTCTCTAATTTTTTTTTATATTCTCACAAAAATATATCTATGTATAAGCAGGAGAACGAGCGATTCGAGGATCGCGGCTCTTGAATCGTACGACCGAGCACGGTGACTTTTGGTGCTTGTACCCTTATCGCTACTGGCGTTTGTTTCAACTTTTCCTTTTTCCCTCATCGCAGCTATCTCTCTCTTTCTCTGGGTGCTATTCTATTCGGTATGGCATTGAAGCCGCTACGAGCGCGAGAATGGCTACAGTGTTCCGAAGGGTGAAATTCCGTCGACGATTCTCTCTCGTTCATTAACAAAAGAACCGGAGAGAGACAGAGAAAAAGAGAGCGAGATACAAAGAGAGAAAAGGAGGCCGATGTGTGTTTTCATTGACAAAAGCTTCGCTGAATTCTCCGCGCCGAACTTTTTTTTTCGCTTTTCTCTTCCTTTCATACACGAATGTACACGCGTTTCCTCTTCACGGATGATTATTGCTTTTGTACACAACAGCCGCGGAAAAATGAGGAAAAATTGGATCATCTACCTAGAACGAAATATTTTCACTTTTATAACACCTTTATCCTCGGATATCGGTGAGAAAGTTTCATGTTTTCTTTCACGAATTGAACGCCAATCAAAAAATGAAAAACAGGATTTTTGGACTTTCTTCCTGACTTGGACGTATTTATGTACGAATATGTGTGATTGGATGAAATCTTTCATTGCGGATTGCCAAATAAGTATTTTTTCAAAATTTAACTTAAGGTAGCGTTTGACCCATACGAGTGCGATAAGAACAGATGAAAAATGGATTTGCTATATTTTCAGAGATTTTTGATATTTTAGAAAAATAAAAGAAAATCACATTATTCTTGGATGGAAAAAGAACAACGCGGTTCTTTTTTTTAAATAGCAAAGTTTGCTTTAGCAAGATATAGGACACTTAAATATCATCTTAAGGTAGTGTTCAACTCATAGGTACGATTGCGACAGGAACATATGCAAAACGGATATGCTATTTTCTCAGAGATTTCTGATATTTTAGAAAAATTAAAAAAAGTCATATTATCCTTTAATGGAAAAAGATCAACGCGGTTCTTTTTTTTCTTCAAAAATAGCAAAGTTCGATTTAACAAGATATAGGACACTTAAACATCATCTTAAGGTGGTGTTTAACCCATACGAGTGTGAGAGGGATAGATCTAAGAACCCGTAATCTCTCTCACTCTAGTCAATCAAATAAAAAAATAAATTTTGAACACGGATTTTCACTCCACGCATAAAATAATTTTTGTATTAATTTCACACTCTCTCTTCGGAATATTTCAATTCTTAATCTCCTGTTTTTATTGTATCTATCTATCTTCGTTATTTTCCAGCTGTATGCCTGTTCAGGGCTATTACAGATCCCAATTCCATATCCCTTATTCCTTTATTCCAGCTTTCCTCATTGTTTTTTTTTTTTTCCTAATCCCCCCCTATTGCGTCTGCAGCCGACTTCAACCTAACTTGTATCGCATTCGCACATGTTTGCACATGGGCACGGGAAAACTGCAGAAAACCCGTGCCGATACATTCGGTGACGTCCCTTCTGGATTTTTAGAAGTTATCAAACCTCGAAAAACCCAGAAAAAACCACCTCCCGCTCAGCGCTGACCCGTTAGCCGATGAAAGTTAAGCGGTCACCCATCCAAGTATTGGCGCCTAATGCAGCTTAACTTGTGGGACCGCCGAAACTCCACATCGACCACGGGTCTACGACTGTCAGTTCCTGTTTTTATTGTATTTTTTTAATGAATAAACTTTGTTATAAAAGAACGTCATCGTTTCTTTCAATTATTTAACCCGAACACGTAAGCCGCCAAAGAGGCAAAACGGATTTGCTATTTTCTGAGAGATTTTTGATATTTTAGAAAAAACAAGAGAATCACTCCTTGATGGAAAGAGTATAACGAAGTTCTTTTTTTTCGAAAATTGAATCATTTTTAAATAAAATAACAAAATTCCATATCGCACGATATATATGTATACTAGATCACCTCAATTAAAAGCTTCATTATGATCCATTCCCTGTATTTCATTCTCATAATTGCGAATTAATAATTTTTATAAATAACTAGCAGTTGCAGTGGCTCGGACGCTTCGCGTCTCCGCTGATGTGATTATTAATTACAAAGTTATTGTATAACTACCACAGATCCACTGAAATATTACTTCGATATCAATTCTTTAAAACCAATGTCAATGTGCGATACGAAGTTTGTCATGAAAACATCTGATAGCAGAACTTTCAATCTGAATATCACTTTTTTTGAAATTTTCATACAAAAATGTTTGAATTTTTTAATTTTCCGATGGATTTTTAAAAATTTTTCTTACATAGAAACCTTCCAGAGATAATTACGAACAAAACAAAAAAAATGCATTTCGATCGGTCCAGTCGCTCTGAAGTGGTAAGGTTACATACATGCGGCAATTCATTTTTATATACTTACTAGCAGGTTGTAGCAGGTTGGCCTTGCTTCGATTATTTTACAAAGTTATTAGTTTGTTTTGAGCTGTCACATGTTTTCATGACAAATTTTATGACATATTTAAGGTAGAAATTTTTAATTTTCCGATGGATTTTTTAAAATTTTTCTTACATAGAAACCTTCTAGAGATGATAACGAACAAAATAAAAAAAATTCATCCCAATCGGTCCAGTCGTTCGGGAGTGATGAATCGAACATGAATTTTTTTTTGAAATTTTCATACAAAAATAATATTCGAATTTTTTTTTTCCGATGGACTTTTTAAAAATTTTTTTGCATAGAAACGTAGAGATAATTACGAATAAAACAAAAAAAAATTCATCTCAATCGGTCCAGTCGTTCCGAAGTGATGAGGTTACATACATGCGGCAATTCATTTTTATTTATATTGATGATGATGATGATGATATAAGATAAAGAAAATTAATTTTACCGTTCGCCTGAGCACGGTCCTGACAGTCTCGACTTCTTGCGTTGGCCAGCGAGCATAAACGGCGAAGCTGAGTACAAGCAAAAATGCACCGGCTATGATAGTCCACGCGAGAGCGTTCTTCGTCCTCGCGAGGAGCTTCTGGGATACTCTCATCGACAGTACTTCGTTGTTTGGAATGTTGAATTGTTGAGCCCGCGTCAAGATGTCTTGAAGCCGCCTCTTGGCTTGCTCTACATCCGGCACTCCCATTCTTCCGATTTTATCTTTTCACACTTTTTCGATGCGAAAAAAAAGGTGTTGGTTACGGACTGGAATACACACACCGATTCACGAATCAATCGCCATCCATCCTCTATCTTGATTTCCAACTTTTCCACACACTCGTCTCATCCTCGATTTATTTTATCTTTCATCAATCTCGCTTTTTCCTCTCTCAATCCGAAATCTCGGTGACCAGGACTTTCAAATTGAAATTCTCGATTCTTTCATACGGACGAATCAAATGTTTGACCAAGGGAGCAAGAAAAACGTGAGATAAGGACGAGTATCATGTGGAGCATCGATTTGCCGCCTTGACCCGGTCTTTCCACTCTTCAGTAACTCCGGCATTCCAGTGTACTTTTCTTTGTGTCCTCCGAAAAAGATAGATTCCCGATGGACGAGACTTTCATCCTTCTTTCCCACACACACACGAATCTCTTGTCACGGAGAATAAACGGAAAAACTAGTGTGCAAACATTTGTGCATCGTGATCCGATAAAAGAAAAATTCCAAATGTCGGTCAACACCCTCCGTTCTCAGGGGTCACCGTACCAAATTTATTGTCCTCTCGATTGAAAAGCATCGACTTAAAAATTATTTCCGAATTCCGCAATTTATTCTCGTCCGCATTCAGAAACTAATTTTTTCGAATTTTATCTGGAATTGCAACGAAATAAAAAAAAGGTCACTAATTGTAAAATCCGCACCGTGTGTACAAGTTCAGTCATTTTCACTGTTTACTTTGCACCTAGTAGAGATTATTCTACAATGGTAAACAATAAATCTTATCACTATTTTCTCCAACACTTCGTTTTCACTTTGCGGGTCGTGTCATACGTCGACTCATCGTCTCTTTTTTTTCATATTTCTCTCGAAGCCAAACTCGGCTCGTCACGCATTTTTCGAAGATAAAAGCATAACGGCCATAAATTTGGAGCAAATAAGAACGACAACGGAGTGTCCTTTTACGAGGATTTTCGATAATATTTATGAAAGTCACGTGACCCAACGGCACATTCGTCAAGTCTTTGTTTCCTCGCTCTCATCGACGAATAGAATTGATCTCGCGCCAAGGGCTGCTCAGTTGTTTATCATTTTTATCCCGAATGACAATAGCTGATAACAATTGGATATCAATACGACGGGTGACGAATCCCGGACGGGCGAGTACTAAACCAGGTACGGGCACGATGAGGAATCAAACGTTCTTTATATACCGGAGAAATGTGCCTAAATGGCGCAAGCGCGTAATCTCTTCGCCGCGCGTTCTCTCGCTCGCGCGCGCCCTCCCGCGCGTCCCAGTTGTAGGTGGCGATGAGGGCGCAAGCGCTTCTCCCAGGCTTTGCCTCGGATTCTCATCCACTCCGCCCAGTGTGCATGGATACACGTCGCGCTGTACGACTCTTCGCGCTCATGCGATTGTATTATTTTCCCTCTTCCCTCATATCTTTCCGCACTTTTTGCATCTGCGCTCATACATTCCTATATGTAAATCTCTTAAATACAAATATACAATTCGGTCCCTGAGTTACGTAACATCGAGCAAAGTCTGCTTCCTCTCGTTTCCAGATCTCTCTCGCATCAACCCCCTCGGCCACAATCGTTCCGTCGAATACAAATTAATCTTCTAATCTCATTTTCTCATATTGCACGAAAATTCCGTGTTTATAAATCCTCCATAAATGCACCGAGAAATTCAGGCGTAATCAGAATAATAATTATAATAAAAGAATACAATGGGGTTAGTCGGAAATACCTTTACTTTTTAAACGTTTTTTATTTTCCACGACTGCGATTAAATTCATCTCTGTAATTTAATTTTCCTGGATGGTAACGAATTTCGAAATTTTCCTTTCGAGAAAATAATTACAACAGCAATAATGTCGAGGGATTTTAAAACAGAACGGATGATTCTTATCTTTTTATTTAGCGAAAAAATTCAATTTCTGAGAAATATATTTATATCTCTGTACCTTTTCCATATAGAGGGGATGAAAGTTTTAACGTTCAACAGCAGCGGAAGTTGAGAGGAAGAAAAACATTTTTTTACGTTGTGAAATATGTGGATAAAGGGAGGAAAATCGAAACCTTTTTGATAAACCCACACAATGTTTGTTCCGATTGACGAAGAGCGCGAGTGCTCGATTTTTGTTTCCATCTCTCTTTTCCCTCCTTTCTTTCTTTCTTCTCCTCTTTCCGACTATGTGTGTCTAACCGAGTATGGAAAACCTGTTGCTTGAAAAGCTTTCACCAACCAACCATCCAAGTAATCAAGTCTCACATTTCAGCCACTCGAGGCTTCTGAACCCGCCCGATATGTATGCGTGTGTATATGTACACGCTTTCATAATATGAATACATATTAAGTTCACTACAAGTATTCACGAGCGGCGACTGAGGATTGACGAAAACCATATAAAAGAATTTTTACTTTTGTAACATCGCATTCAAATGTATTATACTTTCTGCTGGGAACAAACGGAAGAAAATAATAGAAAAACAAAACGCAATAAAAGTCGAGAATGTTTACACAGCATATACAATGAATCCCCAATCTCATTTCGAGCTTCGCTTGTTTACGGATAGAGCAATGCCATCTGTCGATACTTTCGAAGAAAAAAAAAATGGCGAGCATTTTTCCGTGTTTCGGGCGTGAATAATATGCGGTAATGAATGTAATGGGAGGCGATGTAATTATGTTCGTAAGATCTTTTTTGTTTAGAAAGCACGAAGGATTTATGAGAGGAAGAGCAGCTGGAGAGAAGGAAAAACAGGAGACAACAAATGGCATCCCATTATCGCTTCCACTATTCTTTCCACGAGCTCCCTCTCTGTGTATCGCGCGTAAGACGAGAGCGACGAAGACAAAATTTTCATCAAAACGCGGGAACGAGGAACCTCGGGAACAGCTGGCGAATATTTGAGAGGGAAAAAAAATACTTGCATGGGATTGCTGATGGCACACACGTACTCCTGAGGGCCCGAAAAGTAGGGACATAATAGCGCCATTGCGCTCATAAATCTCATGCGGATGAGAAAACTCTCTCCGCGTACTTGCGAGTTTTTTTTCCCCAAATGTTTTTATTCTGAGTACAGGCTATAAAACAGGGAAATTTTTACTGCACGCGGTCGAAACCGGAACTTTGTCATGAAAGATCATCGGGCAGGATATTGAAGACGAAGAAATTTCGAATCGAACGGAACGTTTTCGTAAAAATCATCAAGAATATGCGAAAAATAGCGTTTTAACAAACGAAATAAAAGGAAGCTGTGGGCGGTCGCGAAGGGTCGAATCTTTCGGAAGCAAATGTAGCAATTTTTCCCTTATGCAAATTTAGTTCGCCCGATATATATCGCCGGTGAGTCGTACGGTTGCTCGCGGCGAGACACAAAAGTTTATATCGCGCGATCGCCCACCCTCGCGGCTCCAAGAATGCAACTGAAGGAAACAATTTATTTTTCAATTTCAACGTAACAGAACACAAAACTTCGCCAGCGTCTCGCGAATGGTCCTCCGTACTTGCGTTCATCTATATACATATATAATGTATATATTGTATATATATTTTGTTCCGTACGTAATAGTTACGCGTCCAACCACTTTTCTTAACCGGCGCTACTGTGCGGTGCATGTGACGAATGCAAGATTCGTCGACAGAGAGCGCCAAACGAAATAGCTAGAACGGCGGAATTATGAGATACAATGATTTATCGAAAGGGTTTTCTGAG
>JAPYYX010002957.1:0-13074 GCA_030522605.1 Cremastinae sp. B BG-2022a
TCAAATTCACAAGCAAATCTTGCACGATTTGACTATTCAACTGTTCTCCCGGATCCAAATTCGTGACGAAGTAAACTTGATAATATCTCGAATCCTCAGCGATATATTTCGCCACATCGTCCACCCAATTACAATGGACGGAATTTTCAATTAACAGAATTAAAATAATTCCGTAAAATATTTTGAGTGAGCCCATTTTTTCAACTTTTCATGGTTCGGTTTCTCACCCAACTGTGATATTTTTGCAACGAAAGGGCAATTTTTCTGCTCGGAACATTTTAGACTTAGGTACATAAGTACATATTATAATATATTCATTTTTCGAAAATTGCATGTATGCTTTGCGCTATTTTCACCAAAAATATGCAATATTTTTTTCTCGTAACGTGGAATTTGAATAAAAAAGGTGCAACTCGAAGTTAAATTTTTTGTTTATTTTTATCAGGAAGGTCGCATTGATTTTCCTTGCACCAACCACATACAGTAGCAATAATAAAATTGGTATCCTAGAAACACGTTAAAAAACATGTTGGTTTAGTGTGTGCGTGAGGATGAGAGCGTGTGCGTACGAATTCAAGAAGGACTGTTTTACAATAGAGTTTTATTGTGAGTGCGCGGGGAGTGATCGAGTGCAAGTTTGAGCGTAAGGACTGAATGATATTTTTTATAACTACCGAAGTAAAGAGTGCATGAATGCAAGAAAGAGCGAGAATGTGATGAATGTTGAAAAATGAAAGGAAGGTTGAGTGAACGCTGAGGCAAAAATTTAAGAAGTAAGTTAGTTTTAGAAGAAACCTCGAAAAGCGCAGGCGAGGGCCTCGAAACAATATTCTTTTTGTATCACACTATTTTAAATAAATGTTCGTATCATTAGTCAAACTCTCTGCGTCATGAATATGATCCTACGAATGTGGAGACTCGTCTGAATGATTTTTTATAACTACCGAAGTAAGGAGTGTATGAATGCAAGAAAGATCGAGTGAGATGAATATCAAAAAATGAAGGAAGGATGCGTGAACGCTTGGGCAAAAATTTAAGAAGTAATTTAGTCTTAGAAAAAACCTCGAAGAGCGCGACGAGCGCCTCGAAACAATATTCTGTTTGTATCACACCATTTTAGATAAATATTCGTATCATTAGTCAAACTCTCTGCGTCATGATTATAATCCTACATACAATATATGTTTGAAGCAAGTAAAAAATATATCACTTGTAAAAAAAAAAGCAAGAAAGTGGATTGATGAAAAAGATGAGAATCATGAAAAATCTTCATATTCCATCTACGTACAGAGCACAACATCAGGAGCAGATTCGAAATTGAAATTGGAACGTTTGGAGAGTCGTCGAGTTTAGAACGTTTGAGAGAGCTTGAGCCAGAAAAATGGACCTCGAAATCGGTATAGGAAAACGATCCATCGAGTGGACTGCAAGGATTTCGTTCCGTCTCGTTCTCCGCATTCTTCACCCGGTCATTTCATTTCTATTCGGAGCATCGATCGCGAGAGACGTCAATGGAAAACATGTGGGGTGCGCTTTTCAATTACCCATGAGGAATTGGAAAATAAGAGAGGATCGAAAGAAAAGACAGAGAGAAAGAGAGGGAGATAAACAGATCTCTACTTTTTCCGCATGCACGATACGAAAAGTAAATATATAATGGAATCGCGATGATCCGTATAAAGGTTTTGCGGATTCCACGTGACGAGATGATGCCCTCTTTTTCACTCTCAAATTTTTTCTCCTCCTTCTATCACCGGCTTATATATTACTTCTGAAAGGAGGCTGTATGGCAAAAAGTTGCGGCGCGAATCCGCGTGTTGGAGTCGTTTGCGACATTGTTCCCCGTTCGAGCCTCGGAGATAACTCTTCGAGTTTTCTACACGCGCGCTTGATCCTTTCTTCTCGATGTCTCCTCTCTTTTTGTCCCAGAAAGTAAACTCTCGAGTCCTGAGGAAAAAAGCGATCGCAGGGAGAGCGTCGATTCTCATTGCGGAGAATAACTCCTAGATTGATCGGTCTCGAAAAGAGAATAAAAGAGATGAGAGGCAGAAAAAGTGGGTAATGAGAGGACGAATGTATGCCAAAAGCTGATGATTAAACGTAACGCGCTGAGGATCGAGAGGGAAAAGGAATGAAAATAAAGAGAGCGAGAGGAAGAGAAAACCGAAAATGGAAGCGTGGATTCCCGGAACACTTTTATAGTGAATGTCCATAGGCATCGGGCGTTCCAATTATTAAACAAAAAGGGCTGTGCTCGGACTGTTTAAAGGCAAGGGGAGGCGGAGCTATATGTGCTCGCTAAGAATCTGTGGCATCAAGCTTTTATATACCGTGAAACGGGAGCGAATGAGAATTGCTCCGAAGAGAAAGAGAGAGAGAGAGAACGAATATATGGCAAGTGACGAGGAGAAACAAGAAGAGAATCAGATTCCCGAGAACGTTGATCCTGTGATGACGGGAATGTCATTCGACCGGTGAGGACGAATAAATCTAAGGTGAGACACAACCATAAATGGAAAGTCGGTCTCTCTCTCTCTTTCTCTTTCTCCTCATTTTCCTCTATGTTCTTCTCTCTTTGTCCCATTCTCTCCATCTCGATGCGTGATCATGTCTCCGCTGATCACCCGCACGAATCTTCACCTTTTATTCTGAACGCACAGCAAAATCTTCTGCTGTTAAGTTAACGATCTTCAGGATTGCGATTAGGCATCGAGTTCTCATGGAAATTTTACAGCGAATCGATCAATATTTCTTTTGCTGCCGGATTCGATCTTCTGACAGAGGAGAATGAAAGCATTAGAATTCTTGATAGATCATAAAAAGGGAAATCATTATTTTCTTGCTTTTTTCTTATTTGTCCTGAAGTGGAAACGAATTGTTAAAAACATCTCAATTTTTGTTATATGTTGAGACATTCCATCCGATATCAAACACAAATCGGGTAATTAAAAAAAATTAAGTTTCTATTAACGGTACTCACTTTTTTATGGTTTTTTACTCATCTTAAAAAGTACAGATGATTTGAAACAAATTCTTACGTTTCGCGTGTAAATTTCATAAATGCATTTATCTATTTGTCGTACAAATTTGACGTACAAATAGAGATAGCAGAAAAAAAATGATTCGAGAAAATATAATTCTCATTGCTTTTGCTTCGCTTCTCTCGCCTAGAATTGAAAATAAACTTTCTGAATCTCACGATAAAATTATTGAGACATTCTTACTCTCTAATATGGCAATATCCAACAAATCGAATTATAAATTAATTTTGGCAAATGCGTCAATCTGTTTTCATAGCAAGTCACTTGATAATATATTGAGAAGCAAAAAATGAAGGAAATGGGTAGAATAATAATTTCAGCGACAAGCGAGTTACGCGGATACACGTATACGTGTAAGCGTGCATTCGCGCAAACTTTGTGTATCAACCGTGGGAGAAAAAAAGAATAAACGGAGCAAAAGAGAAGGAAAGAGAAAGAGGAATACAGCGAGCGCAAAGCGGATAAGTGGAAACTATTACGAGTGACGGGCTGGAATTTAATATTAAAGTTTGTAATATACGGCCCCGAGGCCGTAGGGAATCGATCAGAAGTTAACAAGTCGCCGGACTTTACGGCTTGACGCGCGACAACGGCGAAGAGCGTACGCACGTCCGGGCAAGGAGCCCCGCGATTCCGCACACACGGGGACTGTATGCACGACTATTTTACCTGACACACTTATACAAAAGCGTGATAATACGAGTTTCCTGCTCTCAGCGTTTGTTTCATCAAATCCGACCCTTTCGCGCATTTTTCGATATTTTTTTATTTTTACTTCTCAATTCTTCGTTTTTTTGCGTGTCCGATATGAATAGGTATTAATTAAAGTGCGTTCTTGAATATTTTTGTAACAAGCGAGATGAATAAACTGACAGGAAGAATCCGCCTATGAGAATAAAAAAAAACAGATTTGCAGAATTTCTGTCTCGAAAGGTTTTCGAGTTCCTTCTCGGCTAATTAGTTCTCCAATCAGTGCAATCTTGGAGAGATCTCTGCATTTATACACGAGCGTGTAAAGCGGACTTCTCTCATTTGTTTTTCCCTCGACACCCGCGTTTTATCGTGGCTAGAGGTTGTCGGAATTTTTTCCGAGCGTGAAAAATAACCGAGCACCTGCCCGCGGTTGACTTTTTTCAGGGTTCAATTCGAGAAGCGATGTGATCCGGCTTGTCGCAGCTTCCGTTGCCGACGAGGGCATCTGAGAAATTTCGAGAGAGAATAAAACGAAGGAGGGAGAAAAAAATCCTTGGAGAAAAAAATTATGGATAAGGTGGCGAGAAGATTCGCGGTTTCGGATAAAAACACGAGATTTCAATTAAAGAGACAAGCTTAGTAATGAGGTGAACTGGATTTATTGGCACGGGCAAGTCTTTGGCGCCGTTCTGTCTACGCTTTCTTATCGCTATCTCTCTGTCTCTCTCACGCTCGTTCTTTTTTTTATGGTTCGTTCGATTCACATCTCTCGAGATGCATCTCACACCTTCGATCACTTTCCGACCGATTCGTTTCCAATGATCTAGAAACAAGAAATTGCTTGATGCATTTCTATTTCGTCAATTCTTATCTTTACAGAATTCTCATTAAGAGATACGAAACCAGATGATTTATAACTTAAAAGTACATAAAAATATAAGGGTACATTTTTTCTCTTTATCACAGATTTTTTAATTAAATACTTCTTAAAAATGACAAACACTTTAAAATTTTGTTTTCAACTTCTAAATCAGACAATTTACATCAATCAAAAAATTCTATGCAAATTGAAAAAAAAAAATTACTGAAATAAAAATTTCAGAAAATTGGGCAAAAGCACCTGAATTTGAATTCGTAAAAACGTTCGTCTCGAAGTGTATAAATGTTTAATCGCAATACATGTTGCTACCGTAAAGATGATTTCTTTTACGGTCGTGTACGAGTATATGTTATTGCCTCGGTAACGTTCTAGTATGTTAATGGGTAACCATAAATTTAACTCTTCCATGCGAGTGTGCTCTCTCTCGTGTGTTTTATAACACGTAGGACGTGGCACATCCGATGACGAATTACAAAAGGTGATACCTACATACGTAAAACGAGCCAGTGTGAACGAAAACGCACACGAGGAAAGGGAACGAGGTTACAGACTGATCTACGTACGCGGACCGTAATTGTGCCGTCAATTGCGACAGAGTTGAACACACGCGCGTGTACCCGCGAACACGAGTATGCATTTTTGTGTATACGAATGTTACCACCGAGCATTGTAATATTTTAGAGAGGAATAATTATTCGTGAAAAACAAAATAATAATTCAAAAACGTCTTCGTAGCCAACTCGTGACTCAGAGGTCGTGAGTGAATGGGGAGAATTACACGTTGACTTTTTAACAAAAATGAAAAAAAATAGTTATTTTTTTCACAACCTGTAAACAGTTTTTTTTCATCACCCGAAAGTAAAGCTTATGACAATAAGGACGGGATATTTTACAATTCAAGCAGATTCGTAATTAAATTGACGGAAAATCGTAAGAGCTACAAAAAATTTATATAGACAATTTTAAAAAAATTTTAATTCGATGGAGAAATATTTTTTATCCCATTATCCCTCAAACCCTCAAAGTCTACTATACTAATGCAAATCACTTGTTTTTAAATTGAATTTCTCTCTCAAGATTACAATAGTAGATAAATTTTATTGACACCACGTGATATGAGTGGGAATTTTACAACAAAATTACATACTCATGTCTGTAATTTGGATTTCATTTTCACCTCAGAATCATGAGATGAAATCATGAAATTTCAATTCGCACCAGTGTATGATTTAAGGGTTAACCAAAGATCTTGAATATTAAAAGCGAGCGATCTGAATTAAACGATCAAGATGGACGAAAGGATTTATCAGTACTGAAATATTTTGGAATGAAATTCACATTAATGTCGATATATGTCGAACTAATATACGATCGAAAGAAAGAAATAAACGAGAGTTGTTGCGGTCTTGATCGTATTATTGAAGAAATATAGAGAGAGAGAGAGGAAGAGAAAGAAAGAGATACAATTTTTTAAAGATCCTCAGGAAAGGATCTCGCTTACGGCAAAGCTCTCGGAGAAAGGGCTTCTTGGACGAGAGTATAAAAACGAGGGAACGATACGAATCACCGCGCGGTAGCTCAACAAGAGGGGAAGGCACTACTACGATTAGCTTCGGGCTACCGTGGAGAGGGCGCCCGACCACCTTTTTCCCCTCGTTCTTTTTCCCTCCCCTTGCGATCCAGAGAACACGTTACATCTTGTAATTTTTATCGGATCTCTCGCGTACCATCTCGAAATATCATCGTAATCGTCTCCGATCGATCAAGACCCGATCGACGACAAAGTGAACGAAATTCAGCCGTGAAAGAGAGCCGAAATTCATCCGATCGAGGTTCAATGAAAAAATAATCGTAATTTAGCGTAATTACACCACGATATTGTGATCATATTAATAAAATGCAAAATTTCATTACTTTGAGAGTAATTATAATAATAAATAATAAAAATTGTCAACGTTTTTGATATTTTTTATATGTGTGAATCTTTCTTAAATTAATAATAGGAAAATATTCTAAAATATCTTACAGCAAAATCGAGTGAAAATATTGAATTATAATAATTAAAAGGAATTAAAATATATTAAAACATACGAATGTTAATACAAAACGAAAAAATTATGTCAGCAAGTTTACTACAAAGAAAAAAGTGGGCCAGGAGCAAAAAATTTTTCAATGGAGAGTACAAGTGCGTGTTCATTTAGAAAGCAAATGATCGAACTGTAATTTCAAAGACGGGTGTGGATTCAAGCGCGTATTCTTTTACAGCGATCTAAAGCGTCGACTACCGCAGTGCCGATAAGCACCGGGACAGTGAAGAAACGAGCGTGAAATTTGACGTACCGGGGATTCGTTTCGTAAAGGGAAGAACAGTGACTCACGAATTTTTCGAGAGATCCTTCGTCCAACTTTTTTTCTATTTTACTTGTTCTGTTCTTGATGGTAATTTGTGGTCGTGGTGAGCCCCGACGAGCGAACGAGAAAAAGAAAAATAGGCATATGAAAGCAAAAAAAAATCGAGAGTAAAAGATAACGTTAAGAAATTGTTATTTCCTTGAATGAAGTCAATGATGAATAAAGCACAGAGAATTAAGGTAAACGCGTTGTGACAAACGAATTTATATAGCAGAGGAAAAATCAATGAGGAAAGAGGACAGTGAGAAGATTTTGTGAGAGACGTCAGTGGAGAGATGAACGATCGGGAATCGTTTGTACGAGAAGGGCCATAAATTCGTGCGTGCGGTATCCCGCCGCGAAACGTACGTGGCTCTCGTGCGAAACTCCGCGGCAAAACGGTCGATTCGTTCGGAGCCGATACACGAGAGATCGCGGTAGCGAAATGCGGCTTTCCTTTTTTTTGCCACGAGGGAACTGGTCTCTCTTCTCGTCTCGTTTTTTTCTTTTCGTCACTCTCTTGTTCCTTCTCGACTCTGGCCGATGATCCACCCGATCACCGTGTCCGCGTTCCCTGAAGGGTTGATAATTCGTCGATTAAATTGGAAACGGCGAAGCTAATTGTGCCGCGGCCCGTGTATTATTCATAGGATACAGCCTCGAATCGCTTCGAGTTCCTGGACCTCAGCTCTCCACCGAGAATCCGCCGATCGCTCTTTGCCTTTATCGATTTATTTCTCCAAACTTGCCGGAGCAAAACGGTCAGCGCGAATTCACGACTCTCGGTACCGTTCGCACGAATTTGAAGGATTGCTTTCTACAAAAAAAACTCGTGTGTTGAAATATTAGCGCTGGAGGAGAAAATTTCCATTTTATCAGTGCATTAGAGTGCATCGATAATTTTAATTGTTAGACAAAGAATTTTAAATAAATAAACTTGAATTTACCCATACCACCAAATTTAAATCGTGGAATCGATGCAAACATTTTTTAATATTTTTTTACTTGGTCACAAAATAATTTTATATAATTTTTGTAACCACTATTTCATTACTTGGCGTACTTTTTTACTTTTTGAAAAAAGTTTTTTTTAATTATTAATTATAACTATATTACTTGTATATTAAAAAAAAATCTCGGCAGGTAAAAACGACGTTGTTGGTACCATCGAAAATTTATATCAAACAAAATTTCTTGCAGAAGATGTGTATCACTTTTTCACAGCGGTTGAAAAATGCGAATGTGATGAACGAAGCAAAGATTTGCAATAGCAGCCGCATAATGAGTAAAATCATCAGCGGTTCGCTTGACATAACGGAGCAAAGTTGACGTTTTGCGTGGAGAGGACTGTTTGTTCTCCGGTCGGCGAGGCTCCTAAGAACCCTGAAAAAGGAGAATTTTTTTTTTCAAGAATATTCCACGGAAAATCGACAAACGAGTCGAATTTTTTTCTTCGCTCTCTTCTCCAATATCCTCGAATCTGGTAGGTCACTTCGGAAGACGAGAACTTATTTTCACTTCCGTTGGAAAACAAAAATATTATCGAGTCAATTGTTCTAATTGCACTGGAATGAGGGCTCGGAGGAATTTTAAGAGAAAAGCAAAGCAGAGTCCGGGATTCGGCGATGCGAGAGCGAGAGTGACAGGAGGCGAAGAAGAGAAGGAAAAGATTCCGAGGCGATGCAATGGAAAATGACGAGAGGCTTCGGGCCGTTTAATCGTCGCGGTGTCTCTCTGGTGACGAGTGCGCCGCCCACGCAGCCACTTGACCTCACGACGCCCCCGTATCGCTCAGTTAACCTCGTAAACTCGACTAAACTCGCGCTAACCCGGCACTCTCTTTCTATCTTCAACGTTTCTTCGCGATACCCTGACTCCTCGGTGCCTCTCGTACAAACAAAGAAACACACTCGCAAGCAGCCTCCAACACCCTGTGCGAATACTTCCAACTTCCTCTAAAAAAATTCAAGCTGCGAAGAAGACAAAATGTAAATTGTTAACACAAAAAGTACAAAATTTTTTTTAGCTCTTTTTTATATTCATTTCAATGAATTTCGAAAGTTCATTTATACTTATGTTTTTGTGTTTATTATTCAGTGTGTACTTTTTTAAATTGATTTATTTACGTTTATGATAGATTTTGTTTTCATTGAAATTTTTATAAAATATGGTTCACGGTTGTAAGTCGATAAATGTTCGACTCGAATATGTTATCAAAATACAAAAATGATGAAAAAATATACACGCTCCTAATATTTCAAAATAAAGAAACAAACATCGATAAGCTCGAAAAACCTCAAAAAAAAATATTTATTTTTTATCCTCGAGGAAAAGACGGAGGAATAAAACTTTGACAACGTAATCGCGTGATTTGTCCCAGCGTAATATTTCACCCGTAAGTCGGTGAGTTCGTAAGCATAAAAGTTATACCGGTGGTTGTATTTGTATTCCATATGAAATACGAGGATCAGCCGGCACTCGATTCGCACACGGATGGGCGCTTCCTCGCGCCCTCATATACCGAGAAAGGTGCCCGGGTTTGCACGACCATATTCATATTGGCCCCCAGCGATATCCGCGCGTGCTTCTTTACAGTAGGTAGGACGCAACGCGTGTTCTCCGCGCCGCCCGACTTGTCCCATCTCATTATTATCTTCCTTCTCTTGAATTACGACCTTTTTATATTTATCGGACATTTTCTCTCCTCTTCTCTCTCTTTCTCCTTTCCCCATTTTTATCACACTCTCATTCTCGCTTTTATTCATCCTAGTTACATGATTCACGACTTCCACGCACGCGTCTTGTCGCTCGAACACCTCCCGGGATTCTCGGACGCACGCACGCAGTGCGAGAAAACAATTTTGCGACGATATTCTATAGTAATGATAAAAACATCAGGGATTTCGTGAATGGAAAAAGGAAGTTTTTCAAGAATATTCAGAAAAATATATGGAAACGTCCGTGAAACAATATTTAATTTGTCTAAAAAATTTTATTGTACACATGTTTTTTTAAATGCACTTTCACTGAGATCGCATGATAATTTGTGTCATTGATTTATAATTGAGTCTGGGCAGGTATTTCTTTTTTAATTTTCATTGATGTGATAGTAATTTTGTAACATTTCTAAAATTCATTGTCTGGATATCAATGACCCAGAGCTCACTTTTATACATTATTTTTTATTGTAACATGTTTATTGATACGTGGTAAGATAGTCTTAGAGCTTTTTCGATTTCTTAGGATTTCGTTGAAAATATTCACAGGCCTTCTTTGATACGATCCGCATACGTGTATCGAATTTTAAGAGGGTTTGCCACGTAAATATTGAGATATTTATTGTTAAAAATCGCAATTTTTAGTTCTCTGATAAGAGCACGTGTTAAAAATATTGCGATTTTCAATTCTGAAGATTGACTTCTAGATGGTGAAACGTCTTCCAAATTTGGTCTGACTCTTTTTAGTACTTCGAAGAAGTTTTCTTTAGTTTATTAAAAAATTGGTAAGATTTCTTTTCTGTTCATGTTGGTCATTTTTTTATTCATTTTGGTCATGTTGGATAACCTTAATTTTTCAGAATGTTGCTCTTGAATCAATTTCCAATAACTTTCCTTAGTAAACATCAGCTCAAAAATCGCATGCTACAGAGATAAACTCTACGACAAAATTAATTGATTTTACTGCATCTATAGAACTACTTTAAGAGAATATTTTTTACATACATTACCGCATATCTTGTTTTGTAAAAGGAGTTGGTAATTTTTTTACATGTTGAAATTCCATTCGCATCATTTGTGACTTAAAACAGCAACTAAGTGTATAAAGTAAAGACATCAAGCGAAATTATTTTCGAGACAATTTGTTGAATGTTTGCTTTGTCATTCTTCGACATAACATTAGCCAATGTAATGTACAACATTTTTAGAAGTTTCATTGTATAGAAATCGAGATATCAATTCTACAAAATC
The DNA here is from genome assembly GCA_030522605.1 of Cremastinae sp. B BG-2022a. Lineage (NCBI taxonomy): Eukaryota > Metazoa > Arthropoda > Insecta > Hymenoptera > Ichneumonidae > Cremastinae sp. B BG-2022a. The sequence continues at coordinate 10,974 of JAPYYX010002957.1, forward strand.
TTCGATTAGCTTCGATAAGGTATTACAAAAAGTCGTTTTTAATAATAAATATCTCAACTTCTATACGGTCTATCTCGTACAAATTTCAGCAGAAGTTGCGTATTATATTTGTCTTGCTGTTAAGCCAAATTTTATTCAGAAAAGATATCAACAATCATTTTCACTCGAGAAACGTTTGAACCTCTCTAACGTTTTGATCATGATAAAATTGGAAATTTCAAAAAAATACTTGAGAACTGTTTTGAGATCTGTGTTGATTTAACGTTAAACATAATATTATTCATGTCACTGCGAGGTTATAGTCATACAACACTTATTGATGAACAGAAATTGCATCGTCGATAATTCTTTAGCAAATCTTATATTGCTGGTATCATAAAACGTGTTTTCGTATTTCCATACATATCCTGCTCTTCAATGTTGAAATACAATTTTTCGATTTTTTGGCGTCCGATGTACTTCTCGTTTCCACTTTTTTTTATTTTCGGTACAACGTCGGTGAGATTTCAATGAAAAAAATTACGATTGAGATGCCTAAACCAAAAGTCAAAAATATTAACAACTGTTGCGTTAAAGTAGAAATCGATGGTCCTTTAGGATCAAAGCATGGGTTGGGATTATTGGACCAATATGCGTTCATTATTAACTTTTCGGTGTCATGTATAGCCACACGCCGCTTTATTATTCCTGTTTCTCCCATTCTCATTAACAATTTATCGAAAGTAGAACGATAAGGCGACCCCTTGCCCACAACGAAGGCTCTGTTATCAAACCAAAAACAAGGTTTGGCTATCTGAAGGTTTCTTTTCATGCAATCATCGATTTTCATGTAGAATTTTGTGTAAGACAATTCTTGCAAACAGATATTCCTATCCCGGAAAACGGAGCTTATGCATGTTCGCAAATTCGTGGTTGCGATAGTTCTCCTTTTCAAATTTATAAAAGTAGGCGATGGATCTGCAAAAGTTTTATTCATATAAGAAACATTTATATGCAGCCATGTTTTGTTTGCAGCGTTGCTAAGATCTTCGAATGTTTCGTATTGTTTGTTAGTGCTTCGTTGTACCGTTATCTCGGTTATTGCATTGTAAATCACTGATGAATAAAAGGTGGAAATAATGACTAAGCAGATAAAAATTATTCGCTGAACGTCCCGATATGGTCGCCGGATTGCAGATATTCCAATCATAATCGAGCCGACGTTCCAAATATCCCAAAAACGATCAATCAATCTAAGCACTCGCTTGAAAATAAAAAATGAGATAAATAAACCAATATATAATCCGTAAACTGCAAGGACCTTTGCATTGATGATAATGTTTATTTGAAGTTCTTTTAATACGACCGCGCACAAGTGGTCGACCAGAATTGTCGATGTTCTCAGAGTGTCATTCGGATGGTGTGAAAAACGAATCACGGGTTCCAACCATATATCTATTTCCATGTTTTCTATAATGGTGTACATTAAGTTGTTGAAGTTTTCCTTCGTAAAACGATTTACATAATTGGCATGGTAAAACCTCCGCGTGAAATTCTTTGCCGGGATGCCATCCCAATGTGTAAAGTCGTGACTAGATGCATTCAAGATTGACACTATTTCTTTATCAAGCATTACATATGGCTCCTCTAATCGAGATGCAAGCCATCGTTGAACGATAAGATAAGGGGGACCAATCCTCAAGGGATAACCGTGCATGTCACTAAGTTTGTCTGGGAATAAAGTTGCCATCGTTGACGGCCATTTTTCTCTTTTGTATTCCCTCGTGAAAGGATTGAATTGATGAATTATTGGCAAGCTCTCGATTATTTCCATCTTCGTAACTTCTTCGACGAATTCAACAACTGTAAAGTCCAACAGTTTTTTCGTCCAAGTGAAATCCAAAAATTCTTCCAGAGTGTCACTCAGATTTGATACTGGTGACAAAAATAGAAATTGCGGATGATAGTGGAATGCTTTCATTTTCGCCACAACTTCGATGAGCTCTTTAGATTTTTCGATGGGATCATTCCGATTGCGGAAGAGAACGAAAAATGTCCCGCCGGTGTCGATGGGATGTCGTGTGTCAACGTCCGAAAACATATGTGTTCCGTTCTTTGCCAC
>JAPYYX010002958.1:0-20660 GCA_030522605.1 Cremastinae sp. B BG-2022a
ATATGTTGTTTATCGATAAATAATTATATAAATAAAAAACAATTTAATTGATGTGAAAAATTGCAAATTTTACAGATAAAAATACATTGTCATGGAATTCTAATGTTACTGTGGCTGCGCAAAAAGAAACGAAATCTACCAAAAAACAGCACATGTGCTGTAAAAAAAGGAGGCAAGTACATTTACGGTATTATACTTCAAGCTGTAGTAGAAAATATGTTGTAATACTTAAATCGATTTCACTAATATCATTCCTAATCTAAAATTTAGGTAAAGAGTCGAAAAATTTCAAAGTAATGTCACACAAACAAAAGTTTAATATTCATAAAAAAAATCGAACTAAATACTTGCCGAGTTTTCGGAAAGCTTCATTCACTGGAGTAAGAACTCGACAAGTCTTCAGTTCGACTTTTTTTATCAATATTAAACTTTTTTTGTGTGACGTTACTTTTCAATTTTTCGACTCTTTCCCTAAATTTTAGATTACGAATTATACAATAAGTGAAATAGATTCAAGTATTAAAACATACTTTCTACTACAGCTTGGAGTATAATCCTGTAAATGTACTTGCCTCCTTTTTTTACAGCATATATGCTGTTTTTTGGTAGATCATAAATGTATTCAGATAATTTATTTATTTTTTTAAATATTAAACTTCTTTTTGATCATTTTAATGTTGTAATGAAAAATAATGAAGATGAGAGTAAATGAGTTAAGTATTGAAGAATTATGACGCGTAAGAGAAATAATTTCAGCAAAAACGCAATCTTTCTTAAAATGTCGAAGATTCGTGTGAGATTTGTGTCCCTTATTATCGTTCCCTGCCATATCCAGGCTTCGTGGTTAAGGTATTTAATCTATCGATTAATAATATTGAAGAGGCCCATGGGCATTTTCTTGTGCACTTCGATATCGGGGCAATCGACGTCAGAACTTTGGAAATTCGATTATAATTATCTGAACGTGGCCTGCTGTGTGCCCGCCGAAGAGCCCGGAGTGCTGCTTGTATAAACGTAAATGCTGTGAGAACATCGGGATGTTTCGATCGTCTAGCACAGCCCTGAGCGTTCGACGCTAAAACTTCTCAATTGATACTCTCGTAATGCTCAAATGAGCCATTCTGACCAGAAAGTTAAGACAAACAAGCCGAGTTGGAAAAAATAAAAAGCTTCGACCCGACCAAGTTTTACCCTTGAGAAATTTTTTTTTTTTCGTTCCTTGTCATTTTTCTTTTATGAAAATCTTTCACTCGAGAGAGTCGATCTCCCTCGCGCTTCGCGTAGCACACGAATTCACTTTTCTTTTCAACCACTGACCCAAATTCGTATACGCCCCGAAACGAGCACTTCCCGCGAAATCGATTTTCTAACCATTCAGTCACTCTTGCCAAACATTCCATTTCCTTTCATTATTGAATATTTGATATCCCGGGCTTGGAAAAATATGAAAAATGTTAAGAACGTGAACCTTTTTTCCAACTTCCAAAACTATAAATTCCTCGTACATACATATTGATTTTGAAATTTTGTTTTTTCACGATATATGCGTATGGATGAAAGGAATCCGATGTCACAAATGTTCGATAAACATTCTTTCACAATTAAGTATAGGATGATGAAAAAATTTGCTCGAGTTCACGATGCATGAAAATAATTATATTCTCGTATTATGACCTCCGCGGATAAAAATATTCGGTACACTCTCGGTACTGAAGCAGCACTGAACATTTTAGTCCAAAACCAATTATGTTCATCGATCCGTGCTGAATGTATATTCTGAATACTCACAATCGCAGTCCAGTTAATAAGAATGAGTGAGGATTTATCCTTTAATATAATTTGCACTGTAAAATAAAACACTACATGTTAAGCTAAAAACGATGAAAGAAAAATACATGAAAAACATCTCTACATTTTGAAATATAATAATCGTGTTTGTGAGATTTGGCACAGAATCCACGATTCTCAGGACTCTTGAAATTATTTCGAGACCGAGTTAAATATTTACGTGTGCCGATTATAATCGGCACGATTAAACGTGACATTTGACAGGTTCCAAATCAGGCACATGAAATTACGAAATTAGTTCACAAAATGAAAAAATTCACTACCAATACGTTATTCTTCTACATTACTGGAATATAAATAATTAATGATTTTTTTTAGCGTAGCTGCGATAATGGTTCAAAACGTTAATTTAGAACCTTTCAAGAAATCCACCGTCAAATTCAGAACTGTCCAAACTACAGAGGGGTACTTATTGATTTTTCTTTTATAACTGAAAATAAGATAAATTTCAATCACAGGATCCATGAAATTATAAAAATATCCCCGAATAAACCCGCAAGAGTAAAAACTGCACCAGAATTATCAGCAGACGATGATGAGGTGGAAAATAAAAATTCAGAGATTGATTCAAGATCGAAAAAACTTGCAATCCTTGCAGGACGAATCTTTCCGGATTCTGGACTCTTCACTTTCATCTCTTTCGTCTCTCGTACGATTTTTCTTTCGAGGAACGGAGAGGCGAGGACGAAGGAGGGGTCTTTCACGTTTCTCGAGGATTTTGCCCGTTCGCCTCCCCTCTCATCCTCGCACCGGTGTCTAGGTGGCGCGAAAGCTCGCTGCTCTTATTAAATGTGGCGATTTATCGCTAGTAATAACGCTGTGCGGTCTGCTCTAAGGGATGAAGGAGAAAACGGGCCTGGAATGAGAAAGAGCGAGAGGCAGGTTTAGGACGTATCTCGCATGCTCGTAACACGAGCTCGAATATCTTCCGCAACGACGATGTGTATAAGAGATTCGAACCCCTTTCTCCTCCCTCCCCCCGTCCTTTCGACCTTTTTCCTAAGCGCTAACCTCCTCGAGAACGTGATAGTAAATGTGTCCTGTCTGCGAATTGTCCTCAGTGAAAACCCGTTCATTTCCTTGTTGCTGTACCGTAACAGAAATTGTCTGATCCTCACGAAAGCTCCGAACTCCGTCAAAGAGAAGGGAGAATTTTTTTTTCTGTGTAACGTGTCGTTGGTTATAGCTCAGAGCATATACGTTCGCGATCTTAATACATGTATCGAAGTTTCGTGGTTTTAATGTTATACCGATAACTGCTGTTATTAAAATTTTTACTTAGAGGATTTTATTTCCTGTATATAGATCATGTTTGTCATTTTTGTGAAAAATTTTTAAAATTACGGTAAATTTCTAAAATAGTTTTTTTCTCTACACTTTCATACACATTTTAAGTTGATCATCAGAGTCAGGTGTACGGGCACATTTGCAGAATACTTTTATCGATTCGATTTATTTAGCTACAGTTGTACATTAAGTAAAAAATAAAACATAAAAAATATAGTACGAGTTTCTTCGAGAAACTCCGATTTTTCTGTTTATTGCTTCTTCTTTTGTTATTTCAAACACTTTACGCTTGAAGTTGGAAAAAGTCGACGTGTTTTCGTTAATACTAACAATAAAAGAGCGAAAAAATAAAATCTCAATGTAAAAAAACATTGCACCATCGTGAATTCGCATATCGAAGTTTTTTTTATTACTAAGCGCCAAGACACAGTCTTGTCTTTCATATACAATAGTGATAACAAGCTTAACAATCTTAAAATAATAAATTTACCAACTTTACAATAAAAAATTTACCATTCTTATAGGTATAAAATCATTATTAAATATATATCTGATTTATAAAGTTTTCGTATGGGGAAAAATAATTTCGAGAGGAGGAAATGAACGAAAAAATAGGAAAAATAAGAAAGTGGAGAGGTCGTGAGAAAAATGTAATTCAGGAAATGTAATTTAACGCATCAACGTTCTATCAAATTTTTCAATGCGTTTGCCAAATGCGAAGACGAAGATGGCGATAGAGAAGGAGGAAAGAGGAAAGAGAGAGAGAGATAGAGGAAAGAAAGGATCGAGGGAGTTTTGGCGGTTGACACGTAGACTGTCTTATTACCCTCTGGGGCGGGACACTCGATTATTTAAATGGCAAAAGGAAATGACTCGGAGAGAGAGAAAGAGAGAGGAGGGATCTTTCCTCGAAACTCCGTTGCTCGATTTTCCTCTCTCCTAAACTTCCTCTTTCTCTTTTTCGTGAGAGTGTATGAGAGAGGGGAAGAGCGTCGTGGGAAGCGAGCGCGAAAAATTCGCGAAAAACATCCTCAACCTCGTTTCACTGGCACAAGACCGCAGGCGATAGCCCGAAAATAAATTGCGAACGTAATATTTCAATCACAACCGTAAATAATACAAAAAAGGGTCGTTTCCACGTTTTTTGCTTCCATTTTTTTTCGCTCGTTCCGTCTCATCGATCCGATTTTTTTCCCAACCTTTGAAAAACATTTATCGCTCCTCAAAAAGGTAATAATAATAGTTAATAAATATTATTCGCATATTTTAAAAAAATCGTAATTCTATATAAATGTACGTGCATACAATTTTATTGACCTACTGATGGAATTACTTTCGTTCCTGAGAGCTTTGATTTTTTTCATAATTTTCTCAATCGGTCATATTGTAGAATTTTCTCGCTTCTATTTCACTGTAAGCGGATTTTTTCAAATGACGCTCATTAGTTATGTTTCCGTCGTTACGTTATTTCGTAAAAATGGAATAATGAGAAATACGAAGCCGCTAATTGGAGAATTTTATTCTGTACACTCTTATATTTATCCTCCCATGAAGTACCGACTTGTTTTTATCTCGGTATTTAATTAGGCATTGAAAACGAGGTTCGCGTAATTGTGATCGCGCTGTAAATTCTCAATTATCTACATATATAAACTTCTTTATCATACAGAGGAAGAAAAGACACCATTAAAAATTGACGGAAACGTAAAAATTCGAATTCTCAAGATTTTATTTCCGAAACATTATCAGCTTTTTTATTCTGTAAAGGTTGTGTTTGCTGATTTTTGAGAGACGAGATCTCCAAAGTTGGTGCTTTTCTTTCTGGATAATTCCAGTTTTGAATCTTGCCCGAACCGAAAAATGAAAATACGATAAACGCGCTAATTTGGGCGGCGACGATGATCCAAATAATTATCCTCCATCTCGCAAAGGTGTGCTGAAAAATTATATAAGAATAAATTTAATAAAATTTTTTTTAATATTTCTAATCTTCTGCTATTAATATTTGATATCTGAATTAATAATTATTTTGAATTTGAAAAATGTGTTCTAATTAATTTTAATTATAAGGCTTGCAATTTTTTTAATGATTTGAATGAACGAAATTAACAAATTACCCCTTCTTCTGTCAGAGCTCCGACCAAGGCGGGTAATATAAATGCTGATATCGTTCCTGGTGTATTCGTAATTCCCATTAATATTCCAGCATAATTGGGTGCGAGGTCATTGTGATTCGTCAGATGACCCACGAAAAGTGCTCCACCGACTATTATACTCAGAATCAGCATCACCGTTGTTAGCGTTCTGTCGCAACCGATGTAAGCGATCGCTATCAAAAGAATACTCGTTGGAACGCAGCCTGATACAAAAACAACAACATTTTTACTCAAAATGTACGAGTTAAAGAATGTTTGCCTCTAGCTATTACTTATCACGAGACTGATATTCTGTAAGCCGGATGTGACAAATAAATTGTCAGGATGTGCATGATTTGGACGGAAAACAAAATTTCGTTTCAGAGAATAAAAAATTATTCACTGATATATAAATATTTTTTAAATTTATCATTGTAATATTAACGTACTTATCGCGACGGCAATTTTTCTGGCTCTCGTCTGCGTCCAGTATCCACGTTCTCTTCCGAAGTCCAACATTTTTCCCAATAGGGAATTAACGAAAACGTTTATGAGATACGGAAGACAAGTGAGTCCGGTGTTCTGAAAAATTTAATACTTTTATTGTGTGTATATACGTGAAGATTTATTCTACGTTAATTTTATGAGTTTTTGTAACTACATAAATTTTAAAATATATAAATTGATTTTTCCGAGAGTGATGACTGACGATTTAACAATTTCGAGGAAGTGATTAAATTACAAACAACAAATTAAAAATCAATATTGATATTAAATGTTAAATTGATATAATAAAAGCAATGAAACTAATTTTAAAAAAACGAAATTTATCGGGTGGATAAAATATTTTTAATTAATCATATTTTGGTATTACTAAATTTGAAAAAATTGTACTTCGAGGGCTACGAATTGTTATTGATTTGTGGAGAAAAAAATATTTGTTACTGAAGTCAGCGTCAAATAATATGTAATTCGAAAAAAAACACAACATCACGTAGCTGTTAGCTCGAGCTGAAAAACATCAAATTAATTGATCAACTGTAACCTCAATATTAATTTCACATACCAGTGTTTACATAACGTTTATATACGGTATCTTTAACGATTTAAAAAAAACATTTGACCAACGATACAAACTACTGTGTATAAGACTTTCGGAAATAATTCGGGCAATGGATACGTCAATATGACGTACGTCAATACAATTTTTACCAAATTTTCGAGTACACAAACAAGTCCTTACGACCTATGTCTAGATATTCCATTTATAAAATATAACAAAATACAGATAACAATTGTGGAACACATAAATGTATTGGAAAAAAGATTTTTTTTCATTCGATGTTAATGAATATTCTGTCGAAATTAATCAAATATATTTGCATTTTTTATCTGAATGAAAAATCGATAAGCCTTTCAAATTTGAAATGTCATGCTAAAATATAAATTAATATAAAGCGTTGTATAGAGGAAACTCACCGAAGTGATGTTGTATCTCATCATTTTATTCATGTAAAGAGGTAGCTGAGTCAGCAAAAAGTACCAGGCAAAATTTCCAAAGGTATTTGTATAGAGAAGTGCCCAGAAAGGTACGGAAGAGAAAATCGCTCGCCAAGGGACCGGCAAACTTTTGGAGGATAGTCCCCGATGACCGTAAGACTCGGTCAAGAGTTTTCTTTCGCTCTCGCTAATGAATCTCTGATTCTCCGGACGATCGGCGAAAAAAACGGCGAACACGATGCACCAGATAATAGGCAAACTTCCGTGAATGTAGAATATCGATTGCCAATTTAAATACCTCATAATGATACCGGACGTGAGTATCGATATTACCGTCCCGAGTGACGTGCCACTGTAGATTATACCGACCCACATACTTTTTTCCTCGTAAACAACCCATTTGCTAACCAGTACGTTAACAACCGGAAGATTTGCGGAGCTCACAAGTCCGGTTAAAAATCGCAGTGCTAACAAAGCAGCGATCTCGTTCGACGCCAAAGGCACCAGAAGCGTAAAGATTGAATTACAAAATATGGAAATTAGTAAAATCCACTTTGTGTTGAATCTGAAAAAAAAAATTTGATGAATTTAATTATTTACAAGCCCCGCGTCGTTGTCCGCTGGGTTTCATTTATTATTTCTCATTCATTTCTTCATAAATCAATATACCAACCGATCTGCGAAATATCCAGCGGGGAACATACCGATCAGATATCCGGCAAAATACAAACTGACAACCAATCCCTGCTGCGTGGATGACCAATCGTACGGCCCGTCAATATCGGTCATCGAAGAATTGTTATTTTCATGAAATTGTGGACACTCGTGCGACGCTTCGCCCCCGCCTGTGTGATTTTTGTGTGACTTGACCATTCCTATTATAGCTGTCGATATGTTTACTTTCAGACCGTAAATTATCATGTTCGCTATGCAGAGCATTATAGCGAACAGAAATCTGACAATTTCCGCTGAAATTGAAAAAAAAAAATTTGACAGGTGGAGGGTAAACATTAACGCTTCTGTCAAATCATCTCTTATCGTGTATTTACAATTTTAAAAATATACATATCCGAATCAAACATTGACTTTTTTTGCTCACCCATTGTTATTCCCCCTGAATTTGCTGAATGCTTTGATGATTCCTTCTTTTTTCACTTCACTTTCTCATTCCGCATTTCCGAACACGAACCTCAATTTCCTTGTTGAAACTTCGACATCGCTGTTACGAGTGTTTTCACGATTGTCAGCACGGATCTCGGAGAAAGATCCATCCTAGAGGCAATGATACTGATAAATCGCTGCGTAAACGGAGCGAGGCTTATATTAATGCAGCTGAAATAAACGACGCGATAACGAAAAGTTCTCATATCGAGAGTGATTTGTTAACTGCCAAACTATACTCGAGCAAACATTATAAATATATTGAACATCGTCGTGAGATGTGGAGGATTGGCAACGACAGTCTCATGTCTCGATTATCAGTGCCTATTCGGTGTCATCGACAACATAAAAACACTAAACTGGCTATTTACCAACACTCGCTGAGATCAGAGGCCAAACGTTCCAAAGTTCCACTATCACAGATTTTTCAGCTTTCGAAAATAAAAAATAAAAAATCTTATGCCTTCAAAACTTCGAATGTGAACTTGGAATACAAAACGAAATGATGGATACACAATTTTTGAGAATAATAAAATTATATTTAAGAAATTGAAATGACAGACAAAACAAAGATTGACGGAAAGAATTAATTTTCCGATTTTCTTTTTATTTTTTAATTCAATAAATTCGACCTTACGGCCTTCCGTATTTTTTAATGTTGAACTGTTAGTCGTTATATTTAGTGTGACTAAAAAAAGTGTGAGCTCGAATCACGATCAACGACCTCTTCAAAATAAAAAAAAATACAAATAGGTCATAATCTTGAATTTACTAATTTAAACAACGCAAAAAAAATCATAAAAATTATTAACTTAATAAATTCAAGCGTAGGACCCATTCGTATTTTTTTGTTTCTTCTGGAGAGGTCGTTGACCGTGATACGAGCTCACACTTTGCAGACACTAAATATAACGTCTAACAATGCAACGTGAAAAAAGAAAAAAAAATAGAAATAGGAAATAAATAAAAAGAAGTGAAACGTAATGCAACGTGTCTTTGAAATATCCGTCACACACAATATTACAGCATCGGTATACAAAGGAACGAAGACGAGAACGACGACGAGCACGAAGCGCTATTGAATGCCCGTAAAACGTTTGTTTGCTCGGCGACGTTTACACACAGTTTTCACAGTCGTTGGAGCCCAGTCGAACCCAGAGCTCCCGGTATGTTTTCGCATCGCCACTGTAAACGAGAATCGTTTCAGATATACCACTGTTACCGTATGGAACTTTAACGATGACGGATTACCTCGTTTCTCTCTCTCTCTCTCTTCCTCTGTGTTTGTCTGTCTGTCTTCTTCTCTCTTTCTCTCCCGCGCACGCTCTTTCTCTCTCCAGTTCCCTTGCTATCTTTCCACCTCCTTCTCACTCCCATCTCCCTGAAACATTATTCTGACCAACTGACGAAAACGAATCATAATGAAAGAGAGACTAAAAAACAGAGACCATATAAAAAAGAAAAACAAGGTTTCGTTTCTCTTTGCGCGAACAACAATTTTACACGATTCGCGTATTTTTCCAATTTGTTAAACATGAAGAATTCATGTTTCGTCAATTTCGTCGTTTCAAAGATCTTTTACGAATCAATTTGCGATTTTTGTAATATTGATAATCATAAAATAATTTCTGCAAAATAATAAACATATCAAAAGTAAAACATACAAATTTGAGTTTTGTAAAAATTTGACTGTTCGAAGATTGTTATACGAGTTTGAAAAATGTTAAAATTCAAAATATACATTTTTTATGTATTCTCGTAGAAATGTATAAAAAATTCAGAAATTTGATTCTTGAAGTTCTGTCGCTCGAACGTTTTTAGTTGAAATTCAGGGAGTTGAAATCAGAATTTGATGTGACAAATGTCAATTGCTTTGCTTATCTAAATGTTGTTCAACGATCTAAGCTTTTTCGTTTCTTCATTTTCTTTCTCTCTCGTTTTCACGAATTCTCATTTTATTGGACGATCTTACATAAACGTTAAATCACGACAGTGAATTTCGCAAGGTGAGCCCAAGATTGTGTTTATCCATTGGATCGCTCGTAAGAGTCCGCGATTTCGAAGCCTTTCCCTCCACGATTTCGAACCCCTTATGCCTTTGTCGCGAGATCCTCTCCCCACGGCGGAGATGATCGTTATCGATTGTGGCGAAACCGCCGCGAGAAGAAATAAGGACACGACGGGAAGAAAAGTGTACACTCGCAGTTTATATTCTCCACATTTTGTAGGGAAGAACAAACCAAAAATAAAAATAAATGTTAACTACATAAAACGAAGCGGAAAAGTTTTTTACAACGAAAGAATTCTAAACTAGAGAAAAAAATTTATCATTACACAAAAATTTAAAGATCAGTATTTGAATGTTAGCGTTGAATTTATTACATATTTCGTATAAAATTGTATATGAAATTTGTATTATGAAAAATTTATTTTATCATTTCAAAAGTTATCAAATTTTGTAACATTTCAGTTTTTAAATTTTTTTCTTTTTTCCCTTTGTAGTCATCATTTTCTTAATGATTGCATTTTTGGTTAAATACCTTTGTACCATGATATCTAAGCTTTTGACAATTTCATAATTATATTTAGTATTTGATTCAACACCTTAAATTTCGTCGTCTATTTTCTATACCCCGTTGAAGAGAATAATTGAATTTTGAATTTGACCCCAAAAAGGTCAACAGCATTAAACTTGCAAGAATTTTTACTAGTACGGGAACGAGCGGAAAGAATTGACGAATAAAGATTGAGGAAAGGCGAGGATAGGAATAAAAAGTGTAAGAGAGAAAGAGAGAGAGGGAAAGATACGATGTAACCCTGCGGGAGATACGACGAAAGCGAGGAAATCGCGATCGAAGAGAGATACGAGTAAAGTCGAAGAGAAGGCGACATCCCGATGAATATTCACCGTGGACTTATACGACCTGGAAAGAACCTTTTTCTTCCTCCCATAAGCCGAGAATATTCGCCAAGATCGTAATAGCGATTAAAGAAAAATTTATCGGTAATATAGGTTTACGTTTTTGCAACGAATATACATTTTGTCCCCGGCTCCGATGCACACTCGCGAAAAAGAGAATATTCTTTTTTCAATAATAGAAAAAAAATTGTCGAAAAAAAAAAAAACTGTGTGTTGCACGCCGGAGCGTTGTGAAACGATTCACGATCGATGGAATCACCTGCGAAAACAATGGGACCGTATTTCACGAATAAACGCTCTCGATCCTTTTGTTTTCTCACACCAATTTTCCGCACGTAGCTTGATTGAAATTTTCTGAAAATACACAGTCGAAGCAATTGACCGGCTTCATATTCGTTCGTCCGATTGATCTCCATGTTTTAACGTATGTCAAAAAAAACGGATTAAAAATATTGAACCGCCGTTCATTCCCGTGCTCACAACGTAACGGGAGTCGAATTTTCCCGAATATTATATATTTACTCAAACCTGTCCATCAATCATTTTATAATATGAAAATACGTGGATGGTCCATTGATTTTCGTTGTTTGAATAAAAATTTTTAACCAAAAATTCCGTCAACAATTATTTCATTCGATATATGGAGCTTAAAATCGTTGATAATGGGATATATTCGTATCAGAGGGGACGAAACGTTCTCGCAAGTCGCTAAGCCGAAGCCACTGAAGAGGATCACTGATTGCAACTGACACCCTCTCATGGTGGCTTCACCCGTAGGCCACAATCACGTATGATACCCTTTTTGAATTTTACTTTCAACTCTATGCTTAATCTTCTTCTCCCCTCCCATTTATTATGCCTTGTTATCTGAAGGAAGTTCTTAACGGTTACCTTGAATTTAACACAAAACGAAAAATTATTCTAATAATACTCAATGCAGAAACAAATTATCACACTTTTTTATAACCACTTATATAAAATCGGCCTTTAATTATCTCGATAGAATAATAATTACAATTATTATGATCATAATACGGTCTTTAATATTATTTTTTTTCTGGAATCCGCCGTCAGTTATAAGAAATGAATCCCAAAGATGATTCTAATTAGTCAGTATTAAAAACACTTGATACAATATTCTAAAAGAAATTCGTTTTTTACAAATTTTACATGAAAAAAAAACATTAAAAAATATCAGAACAGTTGATCAAAATTTAAAGTTATTTGAAATTTCAATGAGATGTAATTTTTTTTTCAAGTCAATTAGAGACAAAATAAATCAGCTTCGAAGGAAAAATTGTGAATTTGTTATTTCATCTAGTACTGCGAATTTATGAAATTTTTAATGCCCGAATGATAGTTCGGTTGGAGATATTACATTAGTAGCAGAATTAGCGATAACGAGCGAAATTTGCGCACGTTGTCCCGGAATTTGTTGACAACCGCATATTCTCCGTCTTTTCCAAGTGTCAAGGGTGTGTATGTATTATATCTCACAATCTACGATTTCGGAACCGTCCTGATATAATATTTCGCAAACTCGGCACGAAATACGTGAAACTTCGCAGCGGGGAATATCCGTGAATTTGCCGCATGCGTCTGAGTCGTGTCCGCGTGCGTTACATCGGATATGTGCTTAGCTTGCTCGTACGTCCGTTTTCCAAGTTGGCAGACGGCAAAGACACGTTCTTCGGAAAGAGTGTCACGTGGTCCAAAATCCTCCGGACACATCCAGCATCTTCGTTCCCTTTATTCCACGACGACAAGAACCTGGCATCACGATTCACCCTCAACGTCTGTCTCCGGGCGTTATTTTTCCTCAATGGAAACGCATCATCAGCGATTATCTACCAAATTATGCTAAAGAGAAGCTCAGAGTTACTATTCATAAATCGATATAAGCATAAAATTGACATGACTAAAAATTTGTTCAAATCAATATTCACCAAATTATAAAAAAGAAATTTTTAAGATGTATGTTTTTAAGGTGGTTGATCAAGTATTCTCTAGCCGAATGACAGTCCGCGTAATAAAAAAGTTGAAAAAGTTACTTTTTTCTTTTTTTGATCACAGGAAAAGTAATTATTACTACACTTCAAAATATTCCACCGATATATACTGTCAAAAAGTTATTAGGAGAATAATATTTAAGATAAAGTTGATCAATTGACTTCGTCGTCATCAGCTGTTTTCATTCATGACATCGATATTTTCATATTTTGAGACTCCAATGGAATCTTTGATGTTCAGTCAAAGAGAAAATCGAAAAATTTCAAACCTGTCTAATCAAGAAATCTTAACCTTCAATTAAACGCGTGTATTCAGCATCGCGCCGTAAGACGCTGTAAAAAATTCCGATATTTCAACATTTAATTTCTCAAAAAAAGATCGGTGAGGTATATTTTTTTCCTAAAATGTCCAATTTCATCTGAATCATAACATATTTTAAATTCAGAGTTTTGCCTAATATCATCGATATTTGATCGACCCAATGAAATTAAAAAATTCACATAACAAAAAGTCCGAAATAGCGACGATAGCAATGCAATAATAAAATTTTAATAATTGCGATTCTCTACTAAATCTACACGGTTTGCATTAGTTCGGTTTTTGCCATTAATCGATTCCAATGACTCATATTTTCTCTTGTTTGTAATTTTTTGTACTTTCAAAATGAAATAACTGCTAGATAGGAAAACCAAAAGTGATGTTTACAAATCAAAACAAATATAGAATGAACTTGAGAAAGGTAGAAAATATGAGATTTTGATAACCAACGATAAGATATAAGAGACCTGCGTCTAATATTTGTCAAGAAAATTGCGCCAGGAGATTGAGGAAAGTCGCTGAGAGGGTTTAGAGACCGATCGGTTGTTTAAAATTCGATAAGATAGCGAGACGTGGTTGCACATTCCGAATTTATCTCGAATTTTATTCCAAAGGAATATCGTGAATGACCTGAATCGAGTGATCGACTAGTTGTCGCCCTGAGGAAAACGATTGCACACATTTTAACGGTGAAAATGTTTTTTTATATTTATTTTAACAATTACAATCTGTTGTTCTTCAACCCTCGGTAACTTTGATGACCGTTGTCTTTGGCGTTATTCCGGGCAAGTATATATCCAATGATATTCGATCCCGGTGCATTCATTCATGTATCTCCCATTCACGCTCTTATTTTTACAGTTTTTGCGTTAGTTATGCAGCTAAAATTCGCTCTCTAAGGTTTTTTGGTTTATGTTTTTTCAGTCGTCTCGTGATGGAGTCTTCATTCAGAAGGGTTGATGCGAGTTGGTTCGGATGCTCCTTTATCCTCAGCTGGTATTCTTCGCTGTAGTTTTGGACCTCTTTTTTGATCGAGTTTACTTTGAGGTCCTTGTGGATGTTTTTGTTAGTTACGTACCAGGGAGCATTAAAAATTGTTCTTAGGATCTTCGATTGAAACCCTTGAAGGATGTCGATGTTCGAATTACTGGCCGTTCCCCAAGTCTGAATGCCATAGGTCCATATTGGTCAATATTGTTTTGTAAATAGCCAGTTAATTGTTTAATGATAGTTTCGATTTCTTGCCAATTAGCCAATACATTTTGCTTGCCGATAGCTCAAGCTGATGTTTTCGTTTTGGTCTTATATGTATGTATCTTTGCCCCATGTAATTCTTCTATCTACGTGCATTCCTAAGTATTTTACGTCATCCACAGTCGGTGGTGGCTGGCCGTTAAAGTTTTACATGCGGGCCGTTCCTTTTTCGTGCTGTAAATGTGATACGCACCGATGTTGATTCACTAGCTTTCATTCGCCATTTGTTTAGCCACTCCTGGTAGTTTGTTATTGTATTGTTATTTGTTATTGGGAGAAAGGGCCCCTTAAGGAAAAAATGTTAGAATCTTTAGCGTATTGAACTAGTTTTCCTTTTGTTTAATTTCTTGCCAAGAATTTGACCTTACTTTGTTTTGTTCAGTGACAATAAAAAATTAATAATGTGGGGCAAAATGGGCCCCCTTCGAAAAGATTTTATAATTTGAGTTTTTAAGCTTATTTTACTTTTGTTTGGCGTTATGTTGAGTTTATGGTGTTGATTTTCTACGTTTATCGAAATGAAAAAATCGAGAAATAAAATGGGCCCCCCAAAAATCGAATCTGTGGAGCCATGAATTCAATGTTGCAAGTTAAAAAACTGGGCCCACGATTCATGTGCTGGCGTTGAAAATAATGAGTTGGTGGTTGTAAATAGATTCGAATAATAACTATATTTTATTAACTTGTGATAAAACTGATAATTTAAGAATTTACTTTCATTAAATTTGATAACTTTTAATAATTAATTATTTAATAACTTACTCTTGTATATTTTGATTATTTCGTTTCTATAAAAGAAATTGTTTTAAAAAAAATATATGTAATAAATAATGCTGTTGAACTCATTGCAAAGTAATTTTTTAACCGATTCTATAAAACAAAAATTTTACCAACACGTTTGGCGTAAAAATATTTGTTGGTTTTCAAAGTCTCGACAGCGTATTTTACCTCCTAAACACTTTGAGTGTGCAAAATTTTGAGAGCCCATTTTGCCCCCAAAAATTTAAAGATATTGAAATTTTTAGGGCGGCCCATTTTGTCCCCCCCCCCCCCATTCATTCAATAGCAAAATCTGTCCATCGTAAATCTTCTTAAAAAGGCTTTTTCCATTTCACGAAAAACAAAAAAGGATCTACAAAGTAGAAGATTAAAAATATTGAAAGATATATTTTTTAAGATAAAATAGAACGAATGAGGTTTCCACGTAGTTTGAATCGAATTAATCAGGATTGATTCCAGGCCGTAAAGCAAAGTCCGTAGTGCGGTTGACTCGAGAGCGGGTAACCTCTTTTATTAAGGTATTAACATTAGCGATTCGCACAGGTACATCAATATGCATGTAAGTCGACTCAGGGGGTTTGGCTCGGGGCTTCCCTGTCGAGATTAGTCAGGGTATCATAATACTTGTAAAGCCATCGGACACATTAATCCGAATCGTATGATTCCCCGGTGGTTCGGTAGAGCACAGTTTTCAAACCCCTCTCGTTTCGATGAACATTATTATCGCCTTATGAAAATATTTATAGCACGAAGTGAATTCACTTCGTTAAGAAAAATATTTTGTTCGATATTAATTTTTTTTTCATTTTCAGTATTAAAAAAATACTGTATTATTGCGATGGGATAGGAAGGAAGTAATAAAAATACCATTGCAAGTATTTACAAAAATTTTATGTATAAAATCACTAATGCTTTATTCAAGTCAGACGATTAATCTAAAATCAGAAGAACGAAGTTTTGTTCTATACTGGAATTTTTATTCATTTGCATGATATATTTTTTGTAACGTAGGCCTTCATTTCCATGCCTTTTGTTTCCTCATATGTATGCCTTCATATTCGGTGATGCCTTTACTGGGTATTACGAAATTGTTAAACCTGAAAAGCTCCAGAAAAAGCCACCTCCCTCTCAGCGTTGACCGGTCAGTCGGTGCGAGCTAAGCGGTCACCCATTCAAGTATTGATGTTACTTTAGGTTCATTTTTCCGTACTTTTTTCATCGTTATCGTTTCTGGAGATTTGAACAAACATATCGTTTTCAGGTTTCGTTGCATTTCTTTTTGATCAAACAAATGATACTGAGAAACTGGCAAAAGCATTCGTTAGTCGTTCAAATTTTAATCATGAAAAAATCGCATATGAAAAGCGGAATTCCTGGTATCAAGCTTTCCTGCTAACCCGAGTTAGTGAATGCCTCCGCAGCCACTAAATACCCTCCCATACAAGAGAAAAATTCTGCGTACATAAATAAATATTTTGATACAAATAATAATAATAATGAATTCAAAAGCCTTCATCGGTCCTTTTTCTTAAAATAACTAAAATTGGATTTAACAGAGATATTCCAAGTAAACAAAATTTCATCGAATGAAAAGAAAGTCGTTTAAAAAAAAAACTTTTTGAGGATTGCTCACAAAGTGATCAAAGAAATAAAAAAATGATTGGAGTTAAGAAGGTTGAAAATTTTTGGTACACAAGCTACTTGGTCTGACAAGCACTAAAATGTTTCCATCTCCTAGCAATTTTTCTCGAATCCCCAAAAGATACATTTCGCTCGGAATAATTTCATTACTCGTTGGGCGATATTAAATTACGCGCGGTGCGATCAACGTCGTGCAGGTCGTTCCATGCGAGGTCGTGGCTACAAACATTCGTACACATTCAATTTTCTCGCGTGTGTCTTCGCTCTCGTGTACGAATTTAAAGAGGCATGGAAAGTGTGTAAAACGCGGCCCTGCATCGTATCATTTCGCCTTTGCGCAACGGAGCACGAGGAGCGCATAAACGCGGCTTTCAACCCTCCGGCTGGATAACGACGGCCTGTTATGTCATATATATGACAACCTTTCCTCCTCGTGCACACGTATACACCCCCACGTACGCGTAAAATAAATATTCAAGCTTTCGCGACGAGGCCTTGCAACGACGACGAGCTAAAGAAAAAAAAACAATATCGTTTTATGAGATTTCGCAACGCCTGTGGTTTGTTCTCGAACGACAAAAGTCAACTACTGGGTTTAATAAAAAAAATCGTGTGCACAGAAATTCTCTTTGTCGTTCGTAAAAATTCATCTCTGTGTCAATTATTCTAAGTAATTATTTTTAAAAAGTTGGCGAAAATGATGAAACATTTTTGCAAAGCGCTTAAAGTTGACCTTTCACTTTTCTCTTTTTCTCTCTGTGGTCATTACTTTACCAAAGTTTCCCAAATCAATGAAAATTTCAAAAATTATTTCATGTTGATTTTTGAGAATTTTCTTTCTACCTTTTTCTCTTTGTCAGGCAACAGCTCGAGGCTCGGATGCTACTCATTATCTCAACGAATTCTCAGTATAAGCGCGATCGTAACTCCCCTCTGAGTGTAACAAAGGAATCTTTATTAGAGGCCGGAGAGACGGAGGAAGCAATAGGGTGACACGAAAGTGATATGCGAGTTGTGCGTGGGTAAGGAAGAAGAAATGAAAAGACAGTAGTAAAGAGCGAGGGGCGCATCGAGGAATGAAAAAGAGAAAGAGGGAAACGTCATCGAGACGTTCCTTCCTCGAAAAAATGATCGCAATCTTCCCTCCGACAGATAAAGTCTCCGAATGGCGCATGTAAAAATTTATCGCTGCTAAATTATGCAGATATTTCGACTCCAAGAATTTCTATTGTAAAAATAAAATTTAGAGTCCTTGATTTACTCACGTTTTTTCCCTCCAGTTTGTCTTTTATTTTTTTCCCTCGTCAAGACATTTAATCTTTTTATCTTTATGTAGCATTCACTTTTAAAAGATTTTTGACTTTTGCTCTCATTAATAATTTTGCAAATATTGCAAATACCTAAATCGGCTAAAAATGTTTCTTTGAGCATTTTGAAATGTATTTTTTTCTTTGGTTTTGATCACCTCAGCGGTGCGTAACTTCATCAACATTTTTATTTTTTCCTGACTTATCTAATTCTCGTCTACTTTGGCGCACACAGAATCCTCGAAATGTCAGAATTCATTTGCACTTGACTCGTTGAAGTGGCGAGCCCAGTACCCGGGACGGGGGTTAACCTGATTTTCTCGGATATAACTCCCTTTCTCTTTTCTCTTCGTTTTTCGGAACTCGAATAGCCCAGACGTGCACACGCTCTCATTCACACTTTCTCTCTCTCTCACCCTCTTTCTTTCTCTCACACTCGCCACGACGTTAACGAAATTAACGCGGCGAGGCGACTGAAGCGGCTCCGGTAAGGGTGAAATTTATGGAGAGCGAGCGAGACTATAACACAAGCTGGTTGTAGTTGGACCTCTGAGCACTAGCGAGAGCACATTCTAGTACAGTGGCTAGCCTCCAGGCCAGTCTTCATACATCAAGCGGTCGGACAACCTCGTACCACGCTATCGAATCTTCCAACTCTTTCCCTCTTCTCTCCTTCAGCTTCTCTCTTTTTCCTTCTCCGTCTCTCGAGACTCGCTAGGTACTGAACTTCCTTTTTCGTTTCTCACCGTTCTCCTCCGAACTGTTGCTTCAAAATCCTGGATAATTTGTCACTCCATTGTCGTGTCTTCCCTACAGAGACCCACTCACTCGATAAATATCGAAGTTTTCTGCATTTTTTTTGTCGGTATAGAAGGAGTTAATCCTTTTTATAATCAAGAGTCGCGGTAGAGACTCAAGGCAAGTACATTTTCCAAAAAAAATATCAAAATCGGCCAAGTGACCGCGACTATCTATACGCGATGACAAGCGTTTTTGCTATAATCCACAACAAACGATTGTTTTTATTGAAACTATGGAAGAACTTACAAATTCTCGGCAAAATTTTAATTCTTGAACTCGACACATAGATGACTGCTTGACTAGCTACTGACCTCTAGGCCAAAAACGGCAGAGAAGGAGGGGTCAAAATAGAAAAGAGTCAGATTCGGTAACGAAGGAAAATTAGGAAAAGATTTGTAAGGTAACATTGAAATAATTCGAGAGTTTCAGTATCATCGATTTTTAGGAGAACAATATTTTTTATTCAATTTTGATCGCGCCCGCCCTTCGATACGCGAGGAATCGTATTTAATATTATTTCTGCACCGGTTTGCAAAGGAAAAAAAGGAAAAGTGGGTTTTTAACTGGGTGAATAATTTCAGACTCGATCTCTTTTGGGTTTTTCACTTTTTATTAAAATAACTGCGCGGTCGTGGATCACACGGAGACGCGCTCGAAGTCCACACGGAGACGCGCTCGAAGTCGATTATTTCGCGAAAGACTATTTTATAATAACCGTGGCGGCTGAGTTTAGCGAGTCTGCACCGAAGCGTTTTTAACTCTTGCTAAACGGTTACTGTCTTGAGCGCGTTACAATTTGCGCGACTTTCCGAAAATTGCGGGGAAGTGAGGACAGACGGGAGTTACTCACAAAGAGCGCGAGGTTTGTTTACATCTCTATCGAGAATACTCTTTGAGTTCTGAACAAATTTCAATCACTCTCGCAGAAGACGAGAGTGACGACAAATTATATGAATAATTCCCAAAAAAATGTTAACATATAAAATTACATAAATAATCGGAACATAAATCGTCGGAGCTTAAAAATTTCTTTCAATTATATTTCGTTCGGATTGTTTTCGAGAACTCTAAGGTTGTCTGAAGGACAAACCTCAAAATGATTTTGTTTTATTTTTCAAAAGATGGACAACACGATGCTACTTATCTCGACCGGTATCCCTCTCGGCGATACTTTTAATATTTATTTCAGTCTTTTAACTGCGTTTCGAATAATTTCTTTTATTGATCAAACGGATCTTCATAATCGTCCTTCAGACGATAACCGCGAGAGCCCTTCACCATTCAAAATTCGTTCAACAATACTTTTTATTAAATTTCACTTTAAAAATGAAAGGAAGAAATTCAATCCCTCACTGAACACAAAATCGAACGTTACTGACAGCTGGACGACAGTTTCACCGCTTTTTCTCGTACTCTCTGGGTCCTCGAATTTTCGTTTCAGGTTTGGATCTCGTAATCGGTATCGGGTTCCGTCAGCTATCGGTCCTTCTTCGTTGCAGGTCGAAATAAGAGAGCGAGAAATTTTAATTTTCACCGGCTTGCCGGCGCGAGTCTCCCAGGAGCTAAATTTTCCCCTACTCCATGCTTGTAAAATTATCGCGAGAGGGGCGGGATATTCCGCGCTTCCTCTCGACGTTAGATCACGCAGTTCCCGACCGTTATCGATTATCGGGAACTTTGGGGGCCATCCTTGTCGAT
>JAPYYX010002959.1:0-13062 GCA_030522605.1 Cremastinae sp. B BG-2022a
TTTCTAATCGTTTTTATTGATATTTATCTCTTATTTAAAAAAAAAATCACGCTCCTGTCATATTTTTTATTTCATGCAAGGAATACCTTAATGGACATTCAAATTTTCCTAACAACGTTATTCAGTCAACTTACTTTTACACCATAAATTTGTTGTTAAAAATTTGTTATTACCTTTTTTTAGATCCCAACGACTAAATATACTTGTTACATCATTTTTGCGTAACATACACGCTGTTTTTGATGAAATTTCTTATTCTCGAGGTCGCTAAAGCTTATCATACTCGATGAAAAAGTCTTCGAGCTGAAAACTTTTCCATACGAGCCTATCGGAGACTTCGTGTCTCTTTTTCTTCATCTTGCTCAGCGCGATTATGCATATACGTGGAATACTTGATTAAATTATGTACAACGAAACTCCGCACGTCGATTACGTTAAATTCTGAGCACTCTTACGACCAAGGGGGAGAGAAAGAGAGAAAGTTGGACAGGAATCTCTCTTTCTCCCTCCCACTTCATCCCTTATTCTCCTGCGAGAGGGGAATTTCTAAATTTAACGAGGTTTCGAACTTGCCACTTGGCAACGTTGACATACCGCATATTCTTGCTCCTCGACCCTCTTGAATCCCTTTCCCTTCCTCGCCCTTGGATTCAAGTCTGGCAATCACCTCGAACTCTCTCTCGCATTATTTTCCCTCCAGGTTTTCTTTCGAGCCTCTATCAAATTCGAGCCTGTCTCCAAAATTGACAGAATTGTAATGGCGTTAATGAGAAGAGACAATATAAATAAATTGTTGGATCGTACGAATCCTGGAGGTAATTTATTGAAAAAATATTTCGTTTTTCACGCCACTCACGTTTTAGTAAAAAAGACGCGTTTATTCTTATTTTATTAAGTCTTGCGTTGTATTCTGAATGGATTCTCCTCTTGAATTTTTCCTTTTTTCACTCTCAAACAAAGAAATACGAGAGAAAAATTATCCCGGGATAGAATAGACTCGAGATAAAGCGCTTGGAAACGATTAAGGGGTAGAGAGTATAAGAAAAACGAAGAGATGGGAGTGGAGATGGATAAAGAGAATGATTGATGAAGGAAATTATGAAAGAAAATCTCTCATTCGACAGACGAGTAATCTTCGATATTGATTATTTAATTTTTCCGGAATTTCGGCTTCAAAAAATGAATCTTTAGTCAATATGAGTTTTCCTGATTCTCAGTTGATTCAGTTTTTATATCGTATTTTTTGGTGTCTTTATGTACTGCGGAAATGAGAGTGATCAAGGCACTCGTTAAAGTTTTTCTTGCTTTTTTTGTACAGATCGAATGAGGGATAAATTCGACTTCGCAATTAAGTAATCTTCGATCATTTAGCAACCTATTTAATTTATTTATTCGATAGTGTAATTCGTTTAATATCAATTATTTAATTTTTCGTGAATTTCAAAACTTCAAAAATGAATTTTACGTGAATTTGAGTTTTTTTTAACTGTTCATGGTTTTAGTTTTTAACTCGTTTTGTATCTTTATCTTCTACAAAAATGAAAATGATCAAAGCATAGCGCTTGTTAAAGGGTTTTTTTCCTCTCTTTGTACGGAACAAACGAGGGTTAAACTCTGCCGAGCGAACTCGTATACGGAGTTTAATTAAATTTATCCGGATACACAAGTGTCGCGACGGATTTGTATCCCAGTGGGGAGGAAAAAAAAGTATTATTGGGAGAAATAAATAAAAAAAGAAGAAAAGACGCTCCGAAAGAGAATTGATAAAGGAGACGTAAATTAAGATCGACTTTACCGCCATCCTGTTAATTAATTGGGCCACGTCCATTAGCGATAATTAATATTTCAAAACGAACCGCTGTTAAAGTCGCGATAAATATTCGTAATTGCGAGACTCCCCCAGCTTTCACCCCTTAATTTGAAATAAAAACGGCAGAATGAATAAATTAAGACGATTGTTAAAGACGTTGCAAATGAAAAATTAGCGTTGATGTTTCATCGAATCTTCCTGATTCTCCAATTTAAAAGAAATTGTATAAAATATTTTTTAATATTCTTTTCGCTTCTAAATGTTATCAATCAATATTTACGATAAATATGAAATAAAAAGAAAAAAATGAATAAATTAAAATCATGGTTTATTACAGTCGAGTCTCACTACAGTAAACTTGTCGGGACTGACCAACTTCATGAAAGTACATTTTTCGCTTACCCACACTAAATAAGCCGTAGTGAAATACGCAAGCGTGGTTATGCTTCCATATATACGAATTATGGGTATATTATGAACACTGTCATAATTGGCTCCTACATCTCCATGATTGGAATTGAAGAAATTAGCGAAATCGGCAGTTTTCTTTAGTGAGAATCAAGAGATGCGGTAGCGGCTCGACGCCAAGTATGAAAGAAAAAGAGAAAAGATTGCTCGAGCCCTGCCGTACTCTTATATACTCGAATATGACGATTTTTGGGGACTTTTCAAATTTTCTCAAACCTTCTTCATGGAGGAATGGGCTGAGTAAAAAATCTGAAAAAATACATCAATTTGTTGTTGATTTTTCTCTATCAATTTACTTTATCTAAAGACACGGTAGTGTCTTGACGCCAAGTAATAAAAAAAACCGATATAAAAAATAAAAATCGTCAAGACGGTGCCGTGTCTTTTTTACAGCAAGATTCAATTTTTTCGATTTTTTGAAATTTACTGCAGTGGAACTGAATTGTAAACATGCTGCAATTTTGAAAAATTATCGTGAATATTTCTTTGAATCTATTTTTGATTTTCTAATTAACAATAAAAAAAAGAGAAAAAATTTCTCAATCCCCGTTTTCCATTTAATTGAATGCTCACGCTTTTGAGGACAATGGGGCTGATTTTTTAGCGTCACGCATTTTGTTTCTATTTGTAAAAATGCGTTTCAATCGACAACTTCACTTGCACAAAATATAGGCAACCGCTCGCGGAGTTTTCCATTGCATTTTTTATTCCATAACGAAACTCATCCGCTTCGGAAATTGCTACAGAAATTATTTATCCTTTATTTATTCAAACGTTTTTTCTTTCATCCCGTGATATTAATTTTTTTACGCAAGCATGACTTCTACGCTCCGGTAATTTGGTTAGTTTGACTATTTCTTTGACGTGATGAATTTTTTTTATTCTAGCGTGCAAATGTTTCAAAGCGTTCGATTAACATACGATGGCCCAATTATTTAAGAAATTTTGATGGAGTACTCTTGTTGCGTCTTGCAAAAAATATACAGCGGATTGAATGAAGAGAATTTGACCGGCGACGACCGTGGGATTTGGGGTTCTTGCCACATGGCGAAAAAGGGAACTTTTGGACGAAAATTCCCCCCTTTTTTTCTTTAGAAAAAAAGGAGAAAACTCTAAACTGCCTTGGAAGGGACCACTGTAAAGCAATTGACTATACAAGTTAAAATTTCAACTCAGAATTTCCATTCTTATTATTTATTGCCCTTCAAAAACTTACGTTACTTTTTCTTGTAACTTTCTTCCATGTTTGGCATGCAGATGCCTCTTACAATAGTACAAATTCTTCAGTCCTTTTCTTATTTTTTTTTAATAACTTCTACATAGTCTCTGCGTTTTGTATAGTATAATTATTGTATAATTATTATTATCCATTGTTTTTCTACCTTGCCTATGGGAGTGCTGTTCCATGGCATAAATAAAACACTCATTCATTCATTCATTCATTCATTTTGGGTCTGTCCCACGTTTTCTTCATCCAATCAAGGAAAATTTTTGTTTTTCCCCTCCCAAGGCGTGAATTCATAGCGGAGAATTCGTCGCCGAAAATCGCCAGACAAATAAGATCAAGCGAACGAGACGGGCAAACTCCCACGAAGAGAGTCTTTCATTTTTGTTAATAAACTCAGTACCGTTGTTTTCAAAGACATTGCTTCATCATTTCCACGAATTACCTCTCCTTAATGGAAGAGTAAATACATCGATTGTATACACCGGTAGGACGATACAACTCTTCGTATGCGAAGTCTTAATTTTGAAGGTTTGAATATTTTGTTTAAGATAAACATGGGCCTATATAGGGCCTAAGAGGTTTCAATACTATAATATAGACAAACGCACGTTAAATATATAGGAAATCGAAAATCGATAAAATTTTAATAAAATTTGATGACAATGCTCCTACACGTCAAAAAACTATGATCTTTTATTGTTAACTTCTCATTCACTTCGTTTGTGAGTACGTGAATACCAAAATCCGTTTTTATACACGGCATTTATACGTTTCAAAAGCGTATTTTAGTTGTTCTGTTACTCTGTAAATATGAGGACCAAAATTTTGAAAAATGTAAATACTCTCACTTTTTTCGTAGAAGAATCTTCTGTGCGAATTTCATCAAATTCTTATGATTTTCATTTTTAGTATCAAAACCCCTTAAGAAAGCTGTTGGGGAATTCAACGCTGCTTTTTTCTTCACCCTATCTGTCAATCGAGACAAAAACATGGCGAAGAATAAGTGTGACACACTTCTTCGGGTGACTCAGCGGGTGCAGGCGCGACAAAAAAGCGCGTTCTCGATGTGGCCTTTTGGAAATGGGAGAAGGGGATAAGGAATGAAGAAAGAGAGTAAGAGAGAGACAAAAGAAAGCGCACAGGATCAAGACACGAAGGTTTTGTACGTGATATGAGAGTTCGCGTGACTCTTGGCTTTACGAGGTCATTCCTTCGCCGATTAAGCCAGTCAACCTAACCCAATTAATGTACAAACTGCTATGCTGTTATCACCGAAGACTTTAAAAAAGATTATATTTTTTCATTTTGTTTCTTAATCCATAGTTGCCTATTTGCGTTTGGTTCAATTCATCCGTTCATTCATTCATTTCCGAATGAAGGTTCGACCATATTAAAATATTTTCAAATTCTTAATTAGTAATCAATTTAATTTAAAAATTCAGGTTAACAAATTTAAAAAATAAATACATTTAGAATTATAAATTATTTTTGTTGAAAACACAACAACGCGTAATGTTTTTTCGAAAAATTAACAATAGTATTTTTACCGATAAATGAGATTAGAACCCCTATTGAACGTATGGAACAATACCCTTATAGAAATACCCTAGAACAATACAAATATTATCTTTCACCCGATAATAATTTCGATTGTGAGAAGTTAATACGTTTAATTCATCGACGATGTTTTCGGTATCAAGGAGCATCTTAATTGGGATTTATAACAATATTGATGGTTGGTGATTATACTAGACATAATCAAAGTGGTTACAAAGTGGTGATCTGATCGACATGTTTGTGTTTACAGGATGCTGGGTGGCGTGGGAGGCCGGCACATGTCTACGCGTCGGCGTGGCAGTAGCCCGCTGGTGCGTGGAAGTGCGGGCCTCACTACTAATCATGGTAGCAATGGGCCTCCAGGAGCCGATGGCAACCGTTTACCGGCCGATGCGCCGAGATACACGGGCCGGCGAACTGCAGTTACGACCGGTGATCACAAGAGCTGTGCGCTCATCCAGACTCGCCTCAAGCTCGGAGATATCATGTGAGTGGCATTTTTTTCGAGTATAAATTAAAATGTTCAAGAACAAATTGTGCGATACTTTCGACCGATAAGGTAAAGCACGATTCTCTGTACGCACCGACAGAACGAGAAAAATCATCTCTGTCGGCAACTATTAAATTTTCGATCGATAAAAAAGTTTGTGGTCGGTAAGGAAGGAATCAATTGTTTTGTCGTTACCGACCGAAGGTGGGAACAATTGTTTTTCGGTAATTTCATTGATGAATCAAGAATAAAGATTAAGTTAGTTATCGGCAATTTTAAAAAAATCATCGATGATCCTCGGTCGGTAATAATACTTCCTTGTCGACGTCAATTTCCTTCCATGCCGACGGTCGGTTATCAGACGAGTTGAATTTCTTCTTTATCAACTACCGACGATAGAAATCTTCCTTATCTTCGGCTTTGGGCAGCCGTTGATAGGATTGTCTGATCATAAACTGATTGTACTACTTTGACTCGATCGAATCGACGCGGAAATTGCTCAGCCGGCTGCTACGTACCTTAAGTGAATACACGCAAATTGACACGATATCCTGGCGCGTCTTTGGCTCTATCGATTAGTCGTTCGATTGTTTGGCCATTACCTATTAGCTTTTTATTTTTAGAACGCACGCTCAGGGTAAAATAATGGCTGGCCTGGAATGGGTGAAGGCACCGAGATTGGGGTGGCTGTCTCTTCAGCGCGATAACCCATGCTTATCCGAAAATTTCGACTCTTCCGTTAATGCAATCAAGTCAAATTTCTCGATAACATCGTAATTCAAATATTTCTCTTACAAAACATTTTTTGATCATTTTTCTGCTTATTAAAATTCGATCACACCCTGTTCCACATCTGCAAATTATTTCTGAACATCAAAACCTAAATTGATTTCCAGAATTCTTAAATAAACTGTCGCCAGGCGCGAAAATTATCAACATTCATTTCAAATCATCTCTTGCTGATTTTTCAAAATTTTGATGATCCAGCTACCGATATGAGAGGCAAAAATACTTTTTGATTCGCGCGTCCGGATCATTCATCTTCAGCATTCGCCAATATTCCTCCGACCTCCTCGATCTCGTTTATCTCGTCATCTGAGGTGACTCGAGTGTGGCGGATCGAAAGAGAGAGACAGAATGAGGTGCAGGACGTTGGCTGGTCCGAGCGGAACTGCCGGGGAATCTCTACTGCGCCAGCCAGCCCTGTTTCCATAACGGAACTTACGTATCCGTGCGCGAGTTCGTGCGTGCCCGTGTGTGTGTCTGTGTGCAATGCCCGTTGGCATCGAGGCGACGAAGCACAAATCGATCGAATTCGCAGCAAAGACCACTTTTATAATACGATAACTCTCTTCTTCGACTTTTTTCTCGATTCACCTCGTTCCCTTGGCGATGAAAAATTTACGAACATGAACACCAACGGATTATTAGAAACAATGTCCGATTGAAACCAGATCGAACGACGGAAAAACAAAAAATAAATTGAGAGAGAAAATAAAACAATTGAAGTCTGGGAAATTATTATTTTTTTCTTCTCTTTCACGACGACCTTTCGCAGGTCGTTTTCCCGTCAATACTTAATCTCCTGATGGGTCGTTCTATAAAGGGAGACTTCGGTTGGTTCAAGATCGACTGAAGTTTCTTCGTTCGAATAGGGAAATTTACGTCATTTTTATTCATTTCGTCCTTTACCTTACGGATATAAATAATTTTTTTTTGCTTTTTCTAAAAATAAGGTTCTCTCATATTTTACTTTATGTTCAAGAATTTGTTTTGTTCCTCGTTTTTTGGGTTTTTTTTTTAATTTTCTATGTAAGACGACTTCATGAAATAAAAGGAGAGTTCGGTTGGTTCAAGATCGACTGAAGTTTCTGCGTTCAAGCACACATTGTGACGTCATTTTTATTCATTTCGTCCTCCACCTCGCATACATAAATATTTTTTTTCCTACATTCAAAAATATTTTGAATCTGTCATTTTTCACGTGTCTCCATGCAAGTTATTTCGTTCCCTGCACCGGAGTTTTTCCGGTCATACTTCTCGCAACCGAAAGAAACGAAAATAAATATTTCAGCACGAAAAAGTATTCTTGACGAATTTCGATAGCTGGGAGCCTAATTTCTCCTTCTCACGTTCCAGTGAACAAACAGAGATAAAAATATTTTTATAACTCCATTTATACGATGCTATTTGTCTCTCGATCTCTTTCGTAAATAAAAATTCGACTTTACGAATGTCGTTCGTGCAACGGGACGAAGTTATTCGTCGTAAAAGGCATTTCACGGTGTGCATAGGAAAATTGCGATGAAGAGGAGTGAAGCGGAGAAAAAGAGGAAAGGAGATGGGAGAGAGAGAGGGGAAAAAACGAAGAAGAATGAGGAGAAGAAAAGGAAGCGGTTTGAGAAACCTCGTGGCACGAGGAGCTCGTGTGTTTATGGATGTGTATAAATTAGTGTGTGTATATATCTCGGTGAAACGAGTCGATGGACTCGAGTCTCTCGAGTCTGGAGTCGAGTCGACTCGGGGGCGCCTGCCTGCTGCCGCCGTGAATCAATACCCGCATTGCGCGTGCCACCTCTCTTTCTCTCTCTCGCGCTCTCTCTCTTTCTCTCTCCTTCTCACCCTCCTTCCATCCCCCGAACAACCTCGCTCTTTTCACCCCTTCTCTCTCTCTCTCTCTCTTTCTCTTTTCATCTTTTTCTACCTCACGATTTTTTCTCTTCTTTCTCTTATTATTTTGTGTCCCTCTTTCCTCCTTTCTTTTCGTATTTTTCTCCCTCTTTTCTTCTGATTTTTTCACCTTCTCGCCCCATTTTTTCTTCTCCCTCTTCTATTCTTTTCGTTTTCCATTCATTTTCCGAGTGAATTTTTGATTATTTTATATTCTTCTCTTTCTCTCATTTTCATTTTTTCTTCTTTACAATTTTTCCTGTTTTTTGTAATTTTTTTGGGGTTTTTCTGATTTCTTTTTGTCTTCTTGCTTTTACTCCCTGATCTTTTTTTCGACTTTTTTTCTTCTTTTTGTCCTTTCTTTCTCCCTATCGCATATTCTTCTCCGTACTCTTCTCGCTTTTATCTCTGCCCATTTTTCGATTATCTTTTATCTTTGCTTATTATTCTGCTTCCTATTCATCTCCTACCCTTAAGAATTTTTTTTCTCTTTCTCTTCTTTCCACTTTTGTCTTCTTTTTCCCCTTATCCCTGATTCTCCTTCCTCTTCTCCTCGCTTTTTATCTCTGCCTATTTTTCAAAGGAATTTTTGATTATTTTT
The DNA here is from genome assembly GCA_030522605.1 of Cremastinae sp. B BG-2022a. Lineage (NCBI taxonomy): Eukaryota > Metazoa > Arthropoda > Insecta > Hymenoptera > Ichneumonidae > Cremastinae sp. B BG-2022a. The sequence goes on from JAPYYX010002959.1 coordinate 8,825, forward strand.
CTTCGGATGCGGTAACGAAAGCTACGGGGATGCGAAGTTATCTAGGTGAAGAAAAAAAATAGACGGGCTGGCGTGGAAAGTGGTAAGGGGAATAGAAACACGCGGGAACACACATGCTCTTCAACGACCGGTGAAACCTTACTGCGTTCTATATCCACCCTACCCTCGATAAGGAGACATAAATCCTCTCCGCGTATGCTTTTCTCTCTTTCTCATTCTCATTCTTTACTCTTTTCATTTTTTTCTCACTCTCAAGCTTTCACTCATTTCCCTATTCTCGACGTGTCAAATTCATCGCATCTCTCGTCCTCTAGGCTGGCAAACGCTTCTTTGTATTTTTCATTACTTCACAAAAATAAGATTTTATTTATTTTTAATCTTTTATTAATTATTTAACGTTCGATGAATTATTTTTTATACGCTTTTCGATTTGACATTTAATTTGGATGTTGACATTCGTATTGGAAATTGCAAATTTCGATATCGAATGAAACGTGAATCGTATTTCACTCATTTCCTTTTTCCTGTTATATCAAATTTACCGCAACTCTCGCTCTTTCGTGTGACACAGACTTTAAATATTTTCTTATTTCACGTGAATGTGATTATCTTGTGAACAATTTCTTCTTTTTCTCTTTATCAATTATTTAAAACTGTACAAATAATTATTTAATGATTTTTTTAAATTAGAATGAGAAAAATGTTGAAATTCTTATACTAAAAATTGCATATTCCGATATCGAATGAAACGTCAACCTTATTTCACTCATTTCCATTTTGTTTAAATATTTTCTTGCACATGAACCAAATTTTGCTAAAATATATATATTTTTTACTATTTATCAATTAATTAATCATCCATAAATAATTTTACGCTTTTTATTAAATTTGAATGTGAAAATTTTGGCATTCCTATTCGAAGCAGCGAATTTCGATACCGAATGAAACGTGGATCTCAGATATAGGTTAGAGCTTGGACATGCACGTGGTTTATATATAGGCCAAGTGAAAGACCAATAGATGACGACACTAACGGGTTCAGATGACTTGACTTACGAAGCCCCGTCCTGTCTTTCGATTTTCTCTCTTTCCTTTCCTCTCGTGCGACCGAACCGATCATTTCGCGCGCACAAACTCGATACACACTTTCATCTTCACCCTTTCTCGCTTTCCCTTATCGCAATAACTAGCATGTTTAACACCTTGGTAACCTATTAAGAGGCTTTGCCATTTTATTTTCAGACTTCCTTGCCTTTTTTCCCTCTCCTTTCCTTTTTTTTTCTCTCGCGAGGAGACGGCACGTGTGTCCACAAAATTCGATAACTCAACCACTTTAACCTTTTTCGAAAATTAAATATATATCGTCACATTGCTCTCATTACAACAATCCTCTTATTTTCAAATTCTGAAGTTTATCAAATTCTGGATCACATTCAAAATTTGAAAATAATTAAATATTGAATATTAAAATATTCTAAGTATTCAGAATGTGTATTTAAAATTCAAAATTCTGAATAAAATATGAAATATATTTATCACTTAAAGATTGAATTTTTTTTTCTAATTTTTAGCGAAGAAAAAAGAACCCATTTTGAATGAGCTTTCGTTATCGAAAGGTTATTTATACATTAAAAATTTAAATACACTCAAATATTAAATATTTTTTAATATTTGAAAAATTCGATAACTAAATTTTTGTTTTCCGGTAGTTACGAATAATTACTTGGAGAAAAAATTAGCAATTGGGACCACATTATTCTTTTTCTGCGAAATCGAGTGCTCGAGAGAGCGATGAACACACGACGAAAGCTTATTTTTCCTGCTTTACATGTGAAATAAACAGCTCGAAAAGTCGTTCCCAAGCTGTACACTTTTAAGGCTCGAACCTTTTATGTACACGATCGTTTGATCTCGTCACGTGACGTCACACGAGCGACCATTCTCCCTCTCTTTGATCCATCAATCGAATGATTTGATTATAATCTCGATTATCCGCTGTTCAAGCCAACGTGCAGCTCCTGTCCAACTTGGACATTTTCCTATCACGATAATAGCATCGCACTTTCCACTCCCATCATAATAATAATCATTATTATCATTATTAAATAAAAATAACGTAGGACATGCAATTGAAGATGATGCAAATAAAATTGAAAGTGAACAATTTGAGCGTTTATTAATCTGAGCTAAACGTCTCATTTTTTTATTGAAATTATCTCAAAATATAAACAATTAATTTGTCCATCATAGCTTTGAAGCTATTCTGAAAAATTTTGCTAAAAGAATGCAAAGCTGGAAATTGTTATTATTAATTAAAAATAACGTAGGACAAATTTAATAAAACGACGTCGATAAAAACCAAAGTAAACCAATACCATTAAAAAAAATATTTAATAAATCTGTGGTAAAAATACGATGAAATTCATCTCTTGCAATTATTTGGAAAAAATCGTTGATCATTACGATTGACGCAATTCTGAATCACTTTGCAGTTTCTGAAAGATTGCAAGGGTGAAAATGTGTGCGAAGAGTCGAAGGGGTAGCTCAGGGGTTGAAACTGCCCCAGAGAGGAGGGGCAACGACGACGACGTCGTCGTCCTCGAAGCTCTTCTATATATAATACATCGACGACGACGTCGACGTCGACATCGTTCGTCGCGTCAGCTAAATTTAGAGAACGTCGTTCACACGAGCACGTATGAATTTTTCTCCCCTCTTTTTCGCTTCTACACTTTCTCGCAGTCCACAAAAACGATGCGATTGATAACGTAATACTACTTTTTTGTTTGTTCCATCCTTTCCTTCACTTTAATAGACCATCGACTTCAAAGATAAAAGATCGAGCATAAAAAAACACATTTTCATTTTATTCTCAATCAATTTTTATCAAAATATGTTTATCGCCCTTTTTATTTATTGCTTGTATTTTTTTTCGATACTCAAATTCTTGATTTTATCGAAAAAAATGATAAAATTTTATTCAATATTGTTTCATCCATTTGCATATTTAATTTTAATTAAAATATGTCTATCGCCCCTTTCACTTATTTTTCATATTCATGTTTTTTTCGGTATGTAATTTTTTAATTTATTTGAAAAATCATAAAATTAATAAAGTGCATTTTTGAGAAAAAATTCAAGAGAATAGAATGAAAATATTTCAGTGATTTATCCTGAGACGTTTGAACTCTTTTCAAGGAAGTTACGTGCTCGAGATAAGAGAGAAAGGTGTCACTCTCCCTGCCTCATTCTTCATCCAACGATTGTGCCAGTCCGGAAATATATATCGAAAAAAAGGAGATGGGGCCAGTGGGTATAGAAAAGAGAGAAATTGACCAAGAAAAACCGCGATCCTGGAAAAAAAGAATCGTCGATCTTTGAGACATCCTTTCAAACGAAAAGTCGAATCGCTCTTTTTTTAATCTTTTATCTCTAGCGAGCTCTATCTCACTCTGTATTTTGTATCTTTCTCTTCGTACATGAGCGACGAATCAGCTTTGGGCCAGTGCCTCGGGGCATTTTATTCCCTTTCTTTTCTTTCCTTATCCTTTCTCTTCACTTTTTACTTCTCCCCGATACGTGTAAGCCTGGCGGATCTAAAAATTTCCTGCTTTTCATACTTTCACGAATCAGACCTTAGGATAAATTATATGCATTGCGTTCGATAGACGAGAAAATTGCAATTAATTTTTACTTTTTTGTACATTTTTTGTATTTTATCTAAATTTGACCAATTTCAATTTTTAATTTTTCAATTTTTTAAGGAATAAATAATATGAAAATTGTTGATGAACCATTAACAACCTATTGGGTATCATTCTTAATCTCACAAAAATTCTTAATATAAAAAATGTCGACTTTCTAACAAAAAAACAAAGATTGAGTTTTAACAATTTAGTATGGAAAAGTCACTTTTATCAGGGATTGTACCTCTAGTTCATCCTTAACATACATATATTATTTATTTTTTAATATATTTTTCATTTCTATTTATTAAATATTTTTTAAATTTCTTTTCAAATTTTATTTTCTATACATTTTTTAGGTATAACTGACTCCTGCTGTTATTTTTCCTTTTGCACATTTGTCATTTAAATAATTTTCTACATAATCGTTTCAAGTCTTATTAAATTTCAAAGCTGATCAAGAGTCGCGGTAGAGACTCGAGGCAAGTACATTTACGGAACGTCAACTGTACGCTCTCGAGCTACCGCTACTCTTTTTCTCCGAGTTTGCCG